>JAAIXJ010000486.1:46015-66414 GCA_013403705.1 Heliconius hermathena
ATCTCTATATATAATAAGAGAGTAAAAATATTTTGTCTGTACATTTAGTAATTTTGACTGAAATGGATAGAGGGACACTTAAAAAGAATAATAGAAAGCAAAAATATTTTTATCTAATTTCTTGTCTGTCTGTCGACTAAAGTTTGTTGTTTATTTATATACGTCATGTTTATATACATATAACAATAAAAATATTTTGTCTTTACAATTTGTATTTCATTATACAAGATTTTGCCGTTACACGCCGTTACATTACATGCCTATAAATATTTCAAGCTGTATACTGTATCATCTATATATATAAAAGAAAATTATTTGCATTTGATAAGTTGTATTTTTATTTCAAACATTCAATTGAAGATTCTTATGGGAGGTACGAAAATGCGACCTAAGGTTTTAATAATTTTCACATTAGAAATCTTAATCGTATATTAAAACATGAACATAATTCAGTGTGTTAAGTAAATAATTCTGTGGCTTAAGCGGGCAAAGCCGCTAGCGGGTCGCTAGTGTAGAATATTATATTCTATAGAGGACTCGCATATTCTTTTTTTTCTTTAACTATAATACGTATTTACGTAGTTCATATAATCTTTAGAGGGTACTCTGTACTAAGATGGTGGCTCTGTTCCCGCATTTACGTCCCTAATATCCTAATATGTGTCATAAAAATTAAGCCATATTTGATAATATATCGATATAAATAATAGAAATATAAAATATTTAAAAGAAAAGGACAATACTTGAAATGTATTAATAAAAAAATTGCATACAATTACTTTGTTTTGAGTATAACCTTAAGTTAAAATCATAAAATATATTTTAGAGAATGAAAGAGATGAAAAGTTAACGAACAACTTCAGGGAAAACACGATGCTTTTCTGGCGAGAATTTAGTGTTTCTCGAGGTTACTCGCTAACCTGTAGAATGAAAGGAGTGCTTTCTAACGACGGTGAAATTTTAACAGAACAACCACACGTTTTGCAGCCAAAGGGGGAATTTTACAAAGAGATGTATGAATGTGATGACGCCTCAGTCTCAAGTAACAGCGAAACGCTGAGTCTTGATGTAACTGATGTCGAAATCAGTATAAAGGAAGTTGAGAGTGCGATACGAAGTCTGAAATGTGATAAAGCAGCGGGAACAGTTGGAGTTACTGCCGAAATGATAAGAGAAATATGGTGGGCCACAGTTTTGGACATGAACTTGTTCTATTTTTGTGCAGTTTATGCTGAAAATCAGGTCCATGCGATTACCGGGAGCAGTCATCGTGCCTTTGTATAATGGCAAAGGTTCACAGATAGACTGCTGCTTAGAGCTATCAGTTTGGACTTGGAAAAGTTTTGACTTAGAAAAGGCGTTTGACAGAGTTGTGAGAACGAAGTTATGGGAGATACTACACCGGTGCAATGTGAGCGGACCCTTGGTGCAAGCTGTAAAGTCTCTTTACAGAGATCACTCAGCCTACGTGCGAGTAGGAGCTAGCATGTCGATCTGTTGTGTGTGTTTGACATCCAATCGGGTGTTAAACAAGGATACGCCATGTTAGCTTGGTTGATCAATTTGTATTTGGATAGCTATCTCCAAGAATTGAAACAAAGTGATATGGGAGTGAAAGTTGGTGACTTGAATGTAAATCGCCTGCTGTACGCAGATGATGCAGTGCTCAATGTATCATCAGAATGTGAGTTACAAGTATTAATCACCACTCTGAAAAGAGGATGTGAAACGAATGGTCTAAGCCTTATTGCGAGTAAGATAAAGGTTCTGATATTTGAGAGAAACTAAGAAAAGACGCAACACAAGATCAGTGTAAATGGTAAGTTATTAGAACAAGTGAATGAAGTGGTATACTTGGGTGATATGTTCAATAGAGATGGAAGATATGAGATGGATGCGGAAAGGCGTATAGGCGTTTGAGGTCTTGCTGTATAATCCCGGCCTAGAATAGGATCATTCTGGTACTGGTGGTGTCGTAAAAGGCAACTAAAGTACGTGTGGTAGTCACGTCGTCAGCAATGGCAACACGTATGGGCAGCCTCGACCGGACCATCACCACCCACGGCATTTAAAACCGGCGTTAAGTAGTGGCTTTATGCCTCTGTTTGTGGCGATTTCTTCGTAGGATATGCGGAATTAGCTTAGCTGATCGAATCCGCAATGAAAAGATGCACAGAATGGCAGGTACTAGTGAGACTGAAGGAGAACGTGCTCTTTGCTGGTTTGGCTACGTCGAACGAATGAGTGATGAAAGAATGGCAAAAAAGATTTATGACGAAAAAGTGAGCGGTAAGAGAGGTAGGGGAAGACCTCGGTTGACCTTCGAAAACACAGTATCAAAGATACTGGAGGAAGGTCGCGTTTAAAACATGAGGATCCCCCGTTGGACATGGCATGGTATGCAGAGACCGTAGTATTTTTTTAGTTAACATTTATTTGTACTCGTTAAATTAAATATTTTTTATTTAAAAGTAACAATGAAAGGATAGATGCGTCACAATCGAAACGCTTAGGCCGATGATCGGTCCTCTCTATCTCAGGCGGAACGTGATAATGAGCCATGTTTTTTCGTGCATGCAGCCGGCGCTCTTCGATTTATAAGACGTTTCTACGTCAAAAATAACAATAATAATAATATTAACAAATAATATTAACAATAATAATAATAATAATAATATTTATAACTGTGATAATATAATAAGATTTTGAAAAATTGTAATTATTCTTTTCCTTTCTACTTTTACTAGTAAAAGATTATATGAATATTTAATAAAAAAAAAACAATGTAATTTAAAGCTAACAGTAACAAATTAACTTTATCGCCTGAGGTGGTCTTTCTATTTCCTTTTCTGGCTCAGTGCACTTTTACTGTAATATCATGAACTTATATAATTTTAATATACTCGTAATAGGTTTTATAAAGAAAATGTTCAAGTAGTGAAACAGACAGTTTGTATAGGAATTCAAAAGTTTATTTGTTTAAAGGTAATATTTTTTTTTCTATATTTATGTATTGTATTAAATAAAAACATAATCGATAATACTGACTAAGATACTCATTAATCAAATGATATTAATTGTCCAATACATCAAAAATTATATCATAATTCTACCACAGTAATATTATATAACCATTTCATATAACCATTTCATTTTTCGAGGCCGGTCGTGGCGCAGCGGCACGAGGTGTGACTGCAAAATCAACTGGTTGTGGGTTCGATCCCCACTCGAGGAGATGAAATATTTACTTAAATTTATATTTCCATTTCTTCGCTCTGGTGTCGAGGTTAAGCGCGGCGTTGAGTTCTGCCACTCAACACGCAATGCCTCCAGAATTTGGCAGAAAGTGGGGAACGGAGTGTCTTAACACTAGGTTCCCTCTGCCTACCCTGTTGTGTGCGGGATACAGCGTGAAGCTGATTATTTCATGGTATAAGCGCATATACTATTATTTGCTCACTTTACTTTTATTTTTTTTTCATCTTTACGCTGTATCCCGCACACAGCAGGGTAGGCAGAGGAAACCTAGTGTTAAGATACTCCGTTTCCCACTTTCTGGAGGCATTGCGTGTTGAGTGGCAGAACTCAACGCCGCGCTTAACCTCGACACCAGAGGATGATACTATAAATATGCATAAAATTTGTATTAAAATTCAATTCGTTTTCCTAAAACCTATTTAAATTCCAGCAATTAGTCTACAATATATTCAAAGTTTAAATATATATTATATACATAAATGTTAATAAATAAGGAACATTTCAAGTAAAAACAGGTCAGCATCGTACCGTAACGAAGACCATCTTTATTTTGTCTCACCATTTAATTACGATGCCCTAATGCCTTCATTTATCATAAGAGTGGATGCCACCGCGGCGTTCAGACATTCACGGATATTGCGCTGAAATTTAAGATATTAGAGGGAAGAGGACTATTACCATATTATATTATATTACTAGTCACCGCCTGCGGGTTTTGTTGTGGAAAAATATTATAACTTTTTGGTTGCTGTTATAAAAAATCGCAATTTTGTGCAATAATAGCTATTATGTAAATTAAGGACAGTCGTGGCGCAAAGTGTGACTGTAAAAAGGGGCACAAAGTGTGACTGTAAAACCGACTGGTTGTGAGTTCGATCCCCACTCGAGGAGATGAAATATTTACTTAAATTTATATTTTCATTTTTTCGCTCTGGTGTCGAGGCAAAGCGCGGCGTTGAGTTCTGCCACTTAACACGCAATGCCTCCTGAATTTGGCAGAAAGTGGGGAACGGAGTGTCTTAACACTAGGTTCCCTTTGCCTACCCTGCTGTACGCGGGATACAGCGTGAAGCGTGAACGTCATCTGACTTTGCTTCCAATTAACGAGTACAGTAGTCGCTAGTTCTTTTCCAGTGGTATACAAATATAACTAAAAAAAAACCCGACCTTCGGTAGAAGACAGTAGTCGAAGAAAGTAGTAAAGTAACTGTATACAATATAAGCCTTGGTTTATAAATAGTATCGAAGTGTGTGTATCAAGAGTGTATAAAAATATAAAAAAATAACAGAATCCTGTGTCTGAATAAATGAAATAATATACTTTCAACTACAACTATTACTATATTCTAAACTGTAGTTTGATTTGTTTTCATTTATACAAAGCAAGAACGGTTTAAAAATTAGTAATTGTAGTTAAAATGATATTTATTACGCGGGTGATAAATAAAAATGGCTTACGTTATTTAGTAAAAAAAGATTTTTTTTTAAATATTTGTATACAGGTACACAGAGATTCTATAGTGGCACAGATAGTAAATATGATTGTAAGTACGATAGTTATAGGTTCGATGTTAAATCGTTAAGAATTATATCTTTAAAAGAGACGGAATGTGTAGAGCAGAGATGTGTATCACTTTCAGCTTCTCTGCCTATGATAGCCGTGATAACCGAGCACATTTTCATTTAATTATTATACAAAGAATTTATTTCACAAACACAAAATTTTAAATTGATAGGGTTTCTCATGTGAATATTTCATCAAATATATATAATTATAACACAAGATACGGTATAAGACAGTGAACTGACAACACAAAATCTAGTTTTCAAGTTGCCCCTTTCGACGAAGTTGTGAAATTAATACCGCAACCAAAGGGTGATTATTGCGTAGCCAGACCCGAGGGGTTGAAATTGATACTTAGACATTTGAAATAATGTTTCAAAATTATTATGGTTCGTTATTTTGCTTGATTTTTTGTACGAAATGTATATTTTGGTATGATTGCATATTGTTACAGAATTCTTATAATACAGAAACTTTAAATGATTAAAAAAATATATATTAAAAAAATATTGAGTAACTCAGGTGTTTAATCAGATATCTAATATGTTTTAGACATAGTAGATTTTTTACTCATTGTCCTCTTGTATGGAGAAATGGGAAACCATCTATTTTATTTATAAGTAACTATATTGAAGGAAAGTAGTAAAATATTTTATAAACATTCAGTTTTCTAAATAAATTCAAACGAGAAGCTTCTAAATTAGACTTGTCTTCTATTGTCACGTATTATTGTTACAAAAGCAATATTGTAAGTAGGTCACCAGTGTGAGAACACAACTACAAATATCAGTGCTAATACGAAAATGATTCATTTTCTATTCTATTTAACTATTTTTCAATTATACTAACAAAGCTTATAAAGTAAAAAAGCTTTTATCATTGTGGCGCTAAGTTCCGCCAATCAACACTCAATTGAAATTAAAATTTTCACTATACTAACTGTGATCAAAAAGTAAGGTAAATTTGTGTATAAAATCGGTTTCTATCTCTTCAATCAAAAATGAGGATAAACAGGTATGGAATTATTGTCTATTGAATGTGATGCAGGATAGGTACCAGTTAAAGTAATAAAATTATATATGTATACCATAGTTTTTGAAAAGAGCACCTGTTGAGTTTCTTGCCGGCTCTTTTCAGCAGAACTGCCTTCCGAACCGGTGGTAGCTTTTTTCTTTTTTTTTGTTATATGTTCATTCAAAAGTGCTTATAAGAGTTTATTTGAATAAAGACTAATTAGAATTTTGAATTTGAATTTGAATCGTATCAAAATGCGGGGACACCGTCCCCGCATTGGCCTTTTTTAAGTTTGCTGGGTAGACAAAAGTCGTGCGGAGCCGAAAAATATATATAAAAAATATATAAAATATCAGGCGAATACCCTGGTTGGGAAACGACGTGAGTCGAGTTTTTGGCAAAAATGTCAAAAAGAAACAATGCAGTATGACACCCCGCATTATCGATATCCAAATAATATTCCAAAATTATCAGCGAGGTCTCTCGTCGTCGATAGGAGTTGATGGTCGTCCAGAGCGCGATTCATCTTCAAGGCGTTCTTGGCCCGCTTTGAACTCGTTGTACCATTTATAAATTATTTTTTCGCCACATTTTCAACCTAACCAAGAATATTCGTGCCAAAGACAAAATTTGCTGCAAGTTCTTTGCTCAACCAAAACCCATCACTTATGGTTGTTTACAAAACATGGATCAAACATCGGATTAAAGACACGCTAAGCAAACAGACGCTAAGCAAATTTTATAGACAGCTCTACCAACTTAGGAAAAAAAATATCCGCCTTCCTTCCTAATGCTCGGGAGTTTTAAATGACGATTTTATCTTACTTTTTGATTAAGGTAATACAATGCTCAAATGTATTATACTGCGGCGTTGAGTTCTGGCACTCAACATGTAATGGCCTCCAGAATTCGGCAGGAAGTGGAGAACGGCGACAGTCGACTTAACACTAGGTTCCCTCTACCTACTGTGTGCGGAATACAGCGTAAAGCTGATTTATATTATAAATGTATTATATTATAATTATATTGCATATACTCAAATGTATTTGGTATATAAATAATTTACACTAGAGCTTATATAGAATATATATTATAATATTTCCAATACTATATAGATTATATAGTATTTCCAATACTAACTGGAAGAGGTAAAATATGGGCATTCAACATGATTTTTTTTGTCTGTGTCCAGACGTGCTCTTTGAGAAACACTACTGAAATCTTTGAGCATTCTGTTCAGGTCTTCCATAGTCTCAGCCGGTAGTACTACGTCATCGGCACATTGAAAATACTTAAAATACTGTTTCGCCTCGTCTCTACATACCTCTTTCGCCTCGTTCACTGTCATCAACCTCTTCATACATGCTCGCCGGGGGGTCCTCATGCTTTTTACGTGACCTTCTTCCAGTATCTTTGATACTGTGATTATTTAAATATTATTAATGTTAAATACTTATTTAGAAAACGTATAAAAATTTGAATGTAGCGGGACTCGTATTGTATTCGTACCGACCAAGTGAAACCGACCAGGACCAGGCGCGGTGTCCTAAGTGTGGATTAACACTTTGAAAATGTAAAAAATATTTTATACGCTTGTTACAACTTATTTATGTTGGTAAATCAGCATTTCTGTAGGGAGATTTTTACAAATTTCCGCTACCCAAAGATAATTACTAAGAATTATCGTCTGGCAAGAGAGAATGCGCCTGGTCGGTTTCCAGGAAGCGCGGGTTGGAATCCCGCTACGATTTATAATTTCAAAAGGTCAAACGGTTTTCAAAAGGTGCGGGTTCAAATCCAGCTACATTTGATTTATTTTACGTTTTTTAAATATTTTTCTTAACTAAGTGTGTTTCTTAAGTTTAGAACATTTATTAAAATATCAAGAAATCATTGTTTTAAACTGTGTACAACTATTATTTACATTTCAATACATTCATCTTGTTTGATGCAGGTTCAGCAGAATCCTTCCCTTGAGTATAATTTGCTTTCACACTTATATACATTAGTTTAGACGCAACAAGTAAAACAGCCTATTTGAGGTAAAATTACTAAATAATTCAATTATTGTAATGTAGTATGAAAGTAGCAAGTTTCAGTGGTTATTAAGTTCATTTAGTTCTATATTCTATTAACTAATATTTGTATGTAAATAGAATATATGTAAATAGAAGTTAGATAATTTAAAAATTCTATCTTTTTTTGTTTGCTTATTAAAAAGAAATAGATTTGTTAAATAGATTTTGCTATCTAACACGTATACTTTTTAAATGGACGGAAAGTAGAGATCTGTGTAATATATGTTTGGTGCTCTCTGTCTATATGTCAAATTCATAAAAATAATAAAAATATATAAATACACATTTTTATACTGTAATTACTATAAATTTAGCTTTAAAATATATAATATGTGAAGAACCTACTTGTTCGTTTTAAATTAAAACTTCATTTTGTCAAAAGTTTTGCGATACTTGAATTTAAATTTCTAACATACATACATACCATTTGACATTAACGTAAAGGCCGTCTATATTCTATTTTATTTTGTTCATAACATTTCCTAAATGTCTTCTTTTTTCAATGTTATAAAATTAATATCAACAACACTTTATTCTTCAGAAGTCTCAGGAATGTCTTCTAATTAATTTTTATATTGTTGTAGCTACTGTTCTGAGATGTAAGATGTTCTAGTCCTGGTTATGTACTCACTTATGATATATGTATGTAAATATAATTTTAGTATATTTTTATATACTAAATTTTGATCCGTTTATAAATATAAAAAAAGGATCAAAATCGTCTAATAAGGTAATCTTTGTTTATATAAATTACCGTGTCACGATTGTTCACAGCCACAGTTTTTAAGTTAGATTTACTTGAAATGTAACAATGCATGAGCCGTTGGTAATCTTAATACAATAAAATAATAAATAAAATAGAATTTCACGAAAACCAAAAAAAAACCCAACTTTTCTATTAGTATTCGCTATTTATTAGATTGTTAGATTTTTATAAATTTTGAATTATGATACTAAATAAGTGTTCACTGTAATTCAGCCGTTATTGCGTCTAGACTATCATATACCAATATAAATAGATTAGTTGACCCAACCACGCTGTTTCTTAACGATTATAACAGATTCAATATTTTTTTACGTATCGTTTTGAGGCAATCAAATTAATATTTACTAATAAAGCTGGAAATAGCTTAACAGTTTTTCAATACTATGGAATTGAGAAATAGCGTGTTCTGTACTGTTTCTTTCGGTAATACTTATTAAAAATAATAACTACTTGCTAAATTTTCTACAGAAAAATAATTATAATACATAGTATCAATATGCTTTGTGAATTAAGTTTTTTTTTATTTGGCCAAGTATGACTAATAATTTAAAAGAAAATCAGAATGTTGCAATTATGCATAAACCTTATATAATTATGCATGAGTCTTATCGTTTTTGGTCTTATATGTAACTAAACTAAACAAAATTTTAGAAATATTATTTTTTTACACAATATATTATAATAGTTAGTATAGTATATTATAATAATTAAATAGTTGATTTTAAGAAGTATTGATTGGATTAAACTGTTTGGAATAGATGTAATATTCATCGCTCGGAACGCAATAATCAAAGAACCATACCATACCATAATATTCATCTTGCCTTTGCCAGAAAATCGGAGCATAATAAAGTGCGTTATGCGAACTACGTAGATCTGAAATTATACTAACATTCTGTTTCGATGTGCGATTCTACTGTCTTAGCATAACAGTAAATTCTTCTAATGCTTTGTCAGGTTTGAGGGAAATTTGATTATTATCATTTCTTAATTGTGGCAAAATTTTTATAATAATCCTAATGTTTCTAAAGTCAAATAATTAAAAATCACCAAAGGCCATCAATTAAAAGTAAGAATGAAATTTACCAGTTTTACTTAAAAATATTTGTAAATCTTGATCCGATGTTCTGAATCGCCAGCAAGAATTGATTTCAAAGATTCCGGTGGGGTTAGAAAAGCTGACTGTATAATTTTTCCCGATGCCACACCCACACCGGTATCTTCATTGTGGAATTTTAACGCTTTACAGTATTATATTGTCATGTACAAGTATTATAAGTGTCACCTGGCAGTATAGATATTGGAATATTTTGTCCATTGCAACAGTTTTAATTTTAGAACGTACAGTATAAAATTAATGTCTGTTCCTTATACGAACGCAAGTCGGAAGACTGTTGCACGTGTTGCTAGAATGGCCGACTGGCTTCTTTCTGTGGAATTCTTTTCTGACTTATAAGTTCTTTGAGCATGCATGAGTCGAGCATATTTTTATTTTTTTTGTTAAAGTTAAATTTAACTGAACTTCCAATAAAAGTTTCAATATTGTACATTGAAATGAATAAATAAATTAAATCAAATTTATGAATGGTTTGATCAACAACCTCAATATGGCTTCTGCCATGGTCGCTCAACCGGTGATCTTCTGGTTTATTTAAACATACCTCTAAAAATAAAATTAAAATAAGGGTATGGTTTTAGTGGTTTAAGTTTAAATATATTTTTTCAGCTTTACGCTGTATCCCGCATATAGCAGGGGTAGGCAGAGAAAGCCTAGTGTTAACACACGCTTATGTCTCTGCGCTTCGACTGGCCTCGAGTGTTTTTTTTTATTTTATATTCCATTTCAACAGATAAGTTTAAAATATAATCTATTTAAATGGAAAATGAAATAGGGTAGACCAAGGCGAATCGGATCTTTGAGAATATGAAAATCATATTACAGCATGCTATATGAACCATTAAGTTAAATGCTATATTTTTTGTAACATTATGAAATTTGCAAATTTTTTATATTGAAAATATCAACAATTTTTTTATATTACAAAAATTTGAAATAATTAATAATGACCAATATTAGTGGCTAACACACAAATCACACATCTTCGTAGCATCATTCTTCACATCTATGGCACTGAATCCAATCATAAGGAACCAATCTTGACCAACTATTTCAACTTCTCTCTTAAATGTGTGTTGAATGTTTTGACTTTTTCTGAATTCAAACGCATATTTACAAATCACTTTAGAGGTAATTACGAAGCCACAACTCGCTACGTACAGTAAACTTTGTGCAAAAATTTTCTCAGTGTTTTCATCTAATGATGGCTGTCCACCACGTGTCTTAATAACACTCTTGGAAATAGTGAATCTTCTTTGTAAGCTTGTGTATGGTAATTTGTAAATCTCAGTACCTCGACGTATGGTATTTTTTTGACTAAGACTTTATTTGCGACTTCTTTAATTTTTCTTGCATTTAATCTCTCGCATTTGTGATTCTTTTGTACGTATGAATTATCTTCAATGAAATAAAAAAGAATCACTAACCTTAAATATGAAATAATATATTTGAAAAACTTAATCCACTTCGCTCACGGTAGTACGATCCGAATAACCATAATAAAGATTTTTTGAATAGATATTTTGCATTTTTACTTATCACATTATTCTTAAAAACTAAAATATTTTCTAAATTTTTCTTTTATTTTCTAAATTTATTTAACATAAATCCTTAGAATAATGTAATGAAATTGTAGACTTACCTTAGATGAGTGCCAAAAATGTTACATATTCAACAATCTAAATAAGTAAATCTAAATGTCGAGTAGCACTGACACTAATATTATCAACGAATCAAAGAACTACCGTTGAGTGATAAGGAAAGGAGGAAGTGTAATGCTAGATGCGTGTTTGTTCCACGTTATTTAAAATATCAACAATTTTTTTATATTGATCCAATTTACCCATTGACCCGATTCGCCTCAGTCTACCCCATATAAAGCACTTATTGTTTTATCCTCTTAACACGTTTTAAAAATCATAAACTTTTGGAAATATTGCATAACAATAATGCATTTCATCATGGATTAATTTATACGGCGTAGACGTTTTTATTACTTTTGAGTTTTCAGTGACATGTTTTTTTTCCAAATTCATTGATTCGCCTGGTTATGGGTTCGTTACCCAACTGGGTATGGAGTCAAATTGCTTGCGTTTCTCCGCTTTGGTAAAAAAGCATCACTGTTTTTAACAGTTGTATTTGATTTTTTGCAAAAGTGCTATACTCCGTCCTCCGTTTTCCACCAAAATCCAAGACACATATTTTTTTGCTTTTCATGAGCTTTTTAAAACATGAATTTCTTATAAAAGAAATCAAAACACAAAAATAGCGAATAATTTATGTTAATAATATGTAAATAAAACTAAAAAATGGATCATTAAGTATACCTATTTGAATTTTAAAGTGAAAATTATAGAAAAAAATCCTTCACGATAGAAATATAAAAATATTAAATACTTAGGAAGTTGAAATCTCAAACTTTACAGATTGTCCGGTGAGTGCTGGCTGATTAAGTTACGTCCGTTACGCTGTTATGTTCATTTCAATCTTTCATTTTCACATCTATTTTTTAATTTTTCGCTGTTAAATTGAGTTATGTTGGTTCATTATTTTGAGAAGATATAATAGCAGAAGACAATAAAAATTGGATATTTTAAGTTTAAATCAGTTAAACTTATTACATAGTCTTGAAATAAAACAAATAACACAACTGCAAATTTTGACAATGGTATTATAGTAATATTGCCTACAGAGATATTAATTACTGTTTGATATACATATATCTAAGGTAAGATAAGGTAATTTTGGCTTAATATTATGTGAATATTGTGTAGTTTTATCATACTTAAACAGAATTATTAGTAACTATATATTTTTTAAACTATTTATGCAATACTCTAACACTAAATAAAGTAACTAAATACGACATTGTGTATGAAAAATTAAAATGTAATAACCAGAATAAACATATAAGATCGGGGCAAATGGATTTTCGTATTGTTCATACATAGAAAAATATTTTTTTAAGGTATAATTTCTTAGGTAAGATATATTTATTCAAGTTGGAATTTTTGAATTCGTAAAATCTTTTGAATGGAGTGACCGATTTTAATAATTTAAAGAATAAACTGGAGATATTGAAACACAACAGTTTTTATGTATATAGACTACAAACATAGATACATACTAATCTTTCCTCTTTATATAATAGTATAGATATACATTCACAAATAAAGAAACGTATACATTATGTAGATTTGCAAGCCAACTTAAGCCAGTGTCCTTCCAAACGGCCCGGGAGGAAAACGAAGTCCGACAAAGGATTTTTGTGGCTCTACCCAAAGTCATGTGAGATTTCTTGATACCAAAAATCGTAGGAACTACGTTACTACATTATTGGCCAAAGATTTGCTTTCGCTGATTAACATCTAATTTATTACAACTCGCTGAGCGAATAATCAAGATAGATGGCCGACTGCTGTTTGATAACGCGGTCTGTGAATGTGAACGTGAACACGGCATAATTGTATTTTTGGATTAAATTTTCATTTATTTTGTGAATTTTAAATGCATATGATGCTTTATTTTTGGTTTTGTAATTATATTTTTTGGTAATTAGGTGAAAACATCCACCCGATGATCGTTTTGCAAGTTTTTTCGTTGAAATTTTGTTAATATTCTTATAATCATTGAAAATAATTTTAAAATTAAAAAAAAATAGGTTGTATAATTATTGGCGTTATGGTTTAATCTACTTCCATTTTATCTATTTTAGGGCTTACGCTTTTACCTACATAAGAGAGAAAATCTTGTGTGAAGATTCGCTGTTCTCCACTTCCCACCCGAATTGGAGACAATGCATGGAAACTTAACGCCGCGCTTTGCCTTCAAAGTGCCAAAATTAAAATAATTCGACATCCCGAGTGGATTCGAACATATATTACTGCGTTTACAGATGCAGTTTCCTGACGTCAGCTGCTGTTCCGCTGCACCATAATGACTTTTATCGGACGACGAATTTTATGAAACATTTTTTTAGCTTCACGTTGTATTCCGGACATACCAGGGTAGACAGTGGGGACCTGGAATTTTGTTTTCTTTTGATTAATCTGTCTCTTATTATTTCAGATATAAGAGGCGTACGAGCGTAGTTAATTCTTGTCTTCTTTTGTGAACAATAATATTTCAGATATTAATTTGAGAGCCCTATACCGTTCACGTGATACGTCACACGATACAGATTCTTTTTCTCAAATGTAACGTATTTATTTTCAAAGTGTTATTTAAAATTTAGGATACAAAGGTATTTTACCCTTATCTTAGGAGACGTATAAAAATTTAAATATGGTGGGACTCGAATTTGCTACTCTTTGAAACCGTTTAAACTAAGACCAAAAGGTTCACACAGGGACTTTTTCTATCCATAGCGGGGAAATGAAAGTAATACTGAATGAGTTACCCGAATACCAACAATTTTATGCCATATTTTACACATAGAAGGGAAGGCAGAAGGAACCTAGTGTTCCACACCGCAGGCGGAACTCAACGCCGTTACCAGAGCGAGAAAATGAAAATATTAAATATTTCATCCTCGAGTGGGAATCGACCCAATAAGTCGCCAACCAACGCGTTTCAACAGTCGCACACTAGTCCGTCCCTGCACCGCGACAGGCTGGCTGGCTGGTGTTAGAATTTATTCGAAAAACAGTATAATTCTCCATAATCACGCAATAATATTCATAATTTTCCCTTAAAAAATATCTTCGTATAAAAAATTTACAATCATATTTTAATATTAAAAAAAAAGAACTTGTACAATAAAAAAAATTGGTTATATCACAAAAATGGGGCAGTGGGGAAATGATTATACTCTAACAGCAATAATGGTGCAGGTCAACACCATCTGCCGCGTCTGATTTATGACGCCGTAGAAAAAGCGATCTTGTT
Source organism: Heliconius hermathena (assembly GCA_013403705.1). Classification (NCBI taxonomy): domain Eukaryota; kingdom Metazoa; phylum Arthropoda; class Insecta; order Lepidoptera; family Nymphalidae; genus Heliconius; species Heliconius hermathena. The sequence continues at coordinate 60,700 of JAAIXJ010000486.1, forward strand.
TCCTTTCTTGCCTATTCTAGTGAGACGACGACGAAAAAAAGATTTCAACGTTTCCAAAAACTAACGTTCTTGCTCTCTAACGTGTAAGTCGATTTTTCGTTAATGTGTTATATATATATATGCTTCTTTTGTTTACTTGCGATTTTTTTGTTGTTGTGCTTATATATACTTTACTACGGTTGAAATTTATCAGCTTCACTCTGTATCCCGCGCACTGCAAGGTAGACGAAGGGAACCTAGTGTTAAGGCACTTCGTTCCCCACTTTCTGCCGAATTCTGGAGGCATTGCGTGTTGAGTGGCAGAACTCAACGCCGCGCTTGTCCTCGACACCAGAGCGAAGAAATGGAAATATATATTTAAGTAAATATTTTATCTCATCGAGTGGGGATCGAACCCACAACCAGTCTTTTGTTTACACGCGCACTTTATGCCACTGCGCCACGACTGGCCTCAAACGGTTACGGTTGAAATTTGTATATATCTGGATTGACTGATCAACGTGGAAGTCAAACCTATCTGAATATTTGAAAAATTGTGACTTTTTTGTAATATTCCGTTTCTTTTGTAATATTCGGTTTCTTGAAGAAAACTAAAAAAATCGCATATGTGTTGGGTCTGCGTCATTTTTTCCTCAAATTAGCTGTAGTAGGCTAGTGGTCGAACAATGTTACAAGAGGGTAAACATTTAGATAATGTTGTGTTATCCTAGAATAAGCCGTGGATTGCCTAATAAAAGAGATGAGTGGTAGTTAACTTTAACTTTAAGAGGCTGTAGAAAATGTAGTTCACTACTAAATTATCTTTACTGCCTATCTTAAACACTACTGATGTGCATGAAAAATAAACCCTAATAATTTCCCTTTACGAGAATATGTAAAAAGTGCAGTTGAACTAAAATGCACTGAAAGCACCTATTTTTAATATGGGAAAACTGTGTATTTAAAACATTTTTTGCTTGAGTTTTCGCTTTGACATTTGGTATTCTCCTCAAAAAACTGTAGTTGAACAATGTTTAATGATTGAAAAATAAATTAACAATTTCTATGTAATCTTGCAAGAGAAACGGATTGACTTATTGCACCTGGGTAGTAGGTATTGTACGTGACATTTCTCACGTCGATATATTTGCATTTTGGAAACCAACGAAGCATTGTTGATTATTTTATTTTTTAGTAATGTATTTCACTTTTCACTCTCGTAGTACTTTCATTGTTTCAGTATAAAAACGTCACTGGTATACCTCACCGCTCTGTAACGTATGAGAATAATAATAAAATTTGTCAGTGTAAAGTGTGTGTTGTAAAATATAGGTACATAATATATCAACATATTATTATGTTGTTACTTTAATAGAAATCCTTATAAAATAATGAAAAAAAAAAAACAGTTTCACGCTGTATCCCGCACACAGCAGGGTAGGCAGAGGGAACCTAGTGCTAAGACACTCCGTTCCCCACTTTCTGAAGGATTCTGGAGGCATTGCGTGTTGAGTGGCAGAACTCAACGCCGCGCTTTGCCCCGATACCAGAGCGAAAAAATAGAAATATAAATTTAAGTAAATATTTCATCTCCTCGAGTGGGGATCGAACCCACAACAAGGTGTCAGGTTACAGTCACACTTTGTGCCGCTGCGCCACGACTGGCCTCAATATTATAATTATTAATATAAAATAATTTAATAGTATAATATATAATATATAAGAGTCTTACTGTTACTTAAATTTAATTATCTTAATCAGAAAATTTTGAATTCTAATTTTATACTTTTTAAGCATCAAATTCGCGTTTTAAATCTTGTATCTAATAATTACGTTAAATTAGAAGCTTGAATTTTTCGATCATATTGAAAATAGAACTAATATGGGAAACATTGTATTAAAAATAAAGTTAAACATAAATATTCCTATTCAAAACGTTCTTCCTAGAATTCCACGAGAAGACGTAGAGATCAAATAAACAACACAAAACACTTGTCAAAAGGCACCGTGTACCTACATTGTGTAGAAAATTGCATAAGCATTTATGGGTACTGCTACATTGATAAAAGTGGCTCCGTTGCAAGTGGCGTATTTATTGTAAAATGGTACCTTTATGTTAGATTCATTGTGAGTAAAATGATATCACTGGATTTCTATTTTCTTTTTTTTTGCTTCACTCTGTATCCTGCACATAGCAGGGTGCAGAGGGAACCTAGTTACCTAGTGTTAAGACACTCCGTTTCTATTAAGATACTTGTTACCAGAGCGAAGAAATGAAAATATTTATTTTTTTATTTCTTCAAGAGGAAATTGAACACTTAACCTTTCGCGCTTACACTCGCACCCTTGTGCCCCTGTGTCATGACGCCTCGATGCCTCGAATTAAATAGATATAAATAATTTTAACATATGGTTCACGTTGAGTTTCCGAACACTACGCTCTCTCTCTGTCTATTCTGATACATAAAAAAAAAGAAAGTGAACACAAACTGATTTTTTTAACTTTAAAGAACTATCTATATATATGATTATGATTATGATTAAGATCTTGCTTTTCAATGATTTTTTTTATATATATATAATATATAACATAAAACAGAGTGGTTCCAATATATATTTTACGCAGGACGGTACAAGCGGGTAGAGCTGCGGGCGGGTCGCTTATTACAAGTGTAATACAATTATCGTCGCACTACAGCGTTATTGAACAAAAATATTTCCTCACTAGGACATATTGTAACTTTTACAGAATATTCTAGAAAATAGGAATTGAATCTGAACTGTTCAGATTTAAAAAAATAAATTAAATCAGCTTCACGCTGTATCCCGCACACAGCAGGGTAAGCAGAGGGAACCTAGTGCTAAGACACTCCGTTCCCCACTTTCTGCCGAAATCTGGAGGCATTGCGTGTTTAGTGGCAGAACTCAACGCCGCGCTTAGCCTCGACACCAGAGCGAAGAAATAGAAATATAAATTTAAGTAAATATTTCATATCCTCGAGTGGGGATCGAACCCACAACCAGTCGGTTTTACAGTCACACTTCAAATTTGAAGATATAAATAATTTTCTTTTTTTTTTCTTTTTTTCTACAATTAACTCGTGTTGGACGAAATTTTCACTAAGAAGTAAAATAGTAATAAGAAAAAAATATAATATTTTCACATGAAAATAGTTTTAAAGTTAAATAGTCAGTCAGTTCAAAAAAAAAAATATAGCACTCAAAAAGAAATAACGAACACTAAAAATTATAAAGCAGTAAACTTAATTTTACCAGTAAATATGGTTTCACAGTCATAAATTTTATAATTCGATCAATTTGACGTAAAGTTAATTATGAAACAATATTATCCTTTGTTCTTCTATCCGGTGAATGTACGAGGGAGTGCTAAAGTATTTTTTGTTTATTGACCAGCATTTTAAATATTTAGCCCGCACTCTAGCACCACTTAGCTTTTAAGGTTAGTGCGCTGTGACAGCAACGTCTTCGTATAAAAATATATTAAAACTATGAACTACTAGGTATACTCAAACGTTATTATATTGCATTTTAAACGCTATTGTGAAGTGAAGGTTGTGAGCGAAAAATTGTTTATGGAGTACCTTATTATTTGGTTTTCTGTACCTACCAGTATATAAATTAAAATATCAGCTTCACGCTGTATTCCGCACACAGCAGGGTAGGCAGAGGTAACCTAATGTTAAGACACTCCGTTCCCCACTTTCTGCCGAATTCTAGAGGTATTGCGTGTTGAGTGGCAGAACTCAACGCCGCAACCAGTAGATAAGCGTCACTTATAAGCGTATATATACAGATAAAGATTATTGTTATTAATTTAATTATGAAAGTATTTAAACATGTGAGCCCACTCGTGGATCAGGGGCACAAATGTGTTGTGACTGTAAATGTAATTGGTTGTTGATTCGATCTCCATTCGAGGAAATGAAATATTTATTTAAATTTATATTTTCATTTCTTCGCTCTAGTGTCGAGGCAAAACGCGGCGTTGAGTTCCGCTACTCAACAAGCAATGCCTCCAAAAATCGGCAGAAAATTGGGAACGGAGTGACTTAACACTAGGTTTTCTCTGCCTGCCTAAATTATATTTAAATATCTTATTTAGAATAAAATATACATAACATATTCGAGTATAAAGCAAATGTTTGTACATGGTTAAATAAGAAAAAAATGGAGAACAGGGTGTCTTAACACGTATATATATTAAAAATGTTGTCTCAGGGATGGCTTTACCGATTCCCATGCAGTTTTCACTATTATATTTCGACAAAGTTCCCTTAACATGTAGGGGTAGTTTTGATTAAATAGATTAAGTAAAAAAAAGTTACGACTATATAAAATATTGCATACAACAATATTACTATAAAATATGTGTTATATTACTATAAAATATGTGATTTTAATTTAATTTATGTGTTTTATTTAATTAGCTGAAATTTTAGTTTTCAATGTATATACATCGCTAGTATAATATAAAATTTTGACCATCTCCAGTTATTGAACAACTGGCATAAAAATGTTTACCCTTTTGGTTATTTCTATGTTATAATACTAGAGTTCCCATCGCTGCTTCACTCGTGAAATTACGAAAGCATTCGTGTTTTTATATATCTATCTGTCTGTAGTTAGGTTAGATATCTTGGGTTGTCGTAGTAATATGCACAAACGATCGTGCGGCGTCTCATATTGGTGGAGAGGGTTCCCGCTGGGTTTTAGTGGGTAGTGTCAGGTTATCCTTTGATAAATCTCACAGTACCATTCGTTCGTAGGGCATATGTGTCTTACGCACGGATAGTCTGCATAAATGCATTTCCAGTTGAAAAAAAAGGTATCTTGGGTTAAACTATCGTAAGAAGTAAGAATTATTACATTGTTTATATATTATTTTTGATTAATATGATAAAAATTAAGCAATCAGCTTATTCATTTTCAGAGTAAATCATATATATGGCTGATGGTTTCTTTATTATAAGTAAAATGAATTGCATTTATAAGACATAAAAAAATCAGCTTCACGCTGTATGAGTTCCGCAACTTAACACGCAATGCCTTGAAAATAGGGCGGAAAATCGGTAACGGAGTGTCTTAACACTAGGTTCCCCCTGCCTGTTTTGTAATATGCAAGAATGCAGCGTGAAGCTAAAAAAATATTTCTAAATCACAAAAGGCATTATTTTGATAATGATCGCTGCATTTTTTAAATTATTTTAAGTACATACATATACGAGTATATTTATTTTCCTAATATGGTTAAACAAACTGCAAAATCTGTGAGAAAGTGAAGGCTGTTCTCAACTATATCTTAAAATACATTAGATAAGGGAATACTGTAAAAGACAATAAAGGAGAATGAAACTTTTGGGCCTTCACGTAAAGAATTGAGATGTGATCTAAAAAATTACATTTTTTTTTTTATTTTTAGAATAGCAAATAATAAATTAATTGACATTCTAGAAGTGGAGAAAAATGAAAAAAATAAGATTTAGATCCTTAATCGATTAAAATCAATCATATTTTAAATCAGAGATGTGACAGCTGATTGACAATCACACCTTGTCTAATGATTTTTTGCATTTTTGCTTCTGTTTGTCATCGCAAAATCAGGCCATTAAATAAAAAACATTAAAAAAAAACATTTGCTTCTGTCATTACGTCCGTGTCATAACGCATCGACGTTTTGAATGTTTTCCCGTTTGTTTGATATTTTCAACGACTACT
>JAAIXJ010000486.1:67232-162129 GCA_013403705.1 Heliconius hermathena
CCCCACTTTCTGCCGAATTCTGGAGGCATTGCGTGTTGAGTGGCAGAACTCAACGCCGCGCTTAACCTCGACACCAGAGCGAAGAAATGGAAATATAAATTTAAGTAAATATTTCATCTCCTCGAGTGGGGACCGAACCCACAACCAGTCGGTTTTACAGTCACACTTCGTGCCCCTGCGCCACGACTGGCCATTAATAAAAAATAATTCTTATTTTCCAATCCACAATCTAAAATAAAACATTTAAAATTAAATTATTGCTTTAAACTTACATATGTCCGCTAGAATAAATATCATCAGAAACATTAACATAAGTCCAGATCAGATTAATTGTTCTTGTTCATTGAACATTTGTAATAATTGGTCTTTAACGCCATTCACAGTATTAATGTCATATTGTGCTTATTTATTTTAAGTAAATTAAATAAATACAAAAAAAAATGGTGTTATATTTTTCGGTTTTAATCCGTAAAGATAGTGAGTAGATTGAGCGTTTACTGAATAAAAATAGAGTACTTATTTTATTTTGTGAAAAAGAATTATGTGTATATTATCAGTTAAATGTCCACGAATTACCATTGTTTTAGTATAAATTGCTCTAATGACTCAATATTGATTATGAAATGTTTCTCTAATAAAATTATTGTGTTGTTTGTCCTCTTATGTTAAATAATAATTATCTTGTTATTGGAACATTTGTTACATAGTATATATTTTTTTTACTTCTAAACTGCTAATAATTTTGTATATTCAAAATGCAATTAGATTTTTTAAAAGCCTATAACGACCTTCCCAATAGGACAAATTGATATGTTGCTAAAGTGACTTTAGTTATTCAGTAAACGGTCAACAGTCCTGTGTTCTTATCTCGCATACCGAACTGATGAAGAAAAATATTACAATAGAAATGTTATTAATTTTACATTGCATTTCCTAAAACATAAAATTAACTACAATTAAAAATTAATTATTATTTTAGAATCTGAAAATAGTGTTAGTGTATTTTTTCAAAAGCGATTTTTATTTAATTATTGGATTTAGATGTTTTTCATTATGTTCATGCATTTTCCTACTTACGTAGACTAGACAGAGAGCCCACTGTTAATACTCTTTTTTAAACTTTTTTTAAAAAAAGAAGGATAAACCGAATATCATTTGTAGAAAAGTAGTTGAACGCTATCAAAACGAAATAAATTTCTCATAGTAATATTCTCCTACATCAGCCCAAGCACACTCCTGTATACTCCGAATAAAATCAGATGCAAATATCCATTCCCTTATACTAGCAATAGTTAACATATTAAAATATAGTATGTCTTATATCTAAGTACTAATTTAATGAAACGATTATGTAAATCAGTCATTTGAAGAATAACGTTAAACTTAATAATAGATCATATTTATTATAGAACTATGATAAGAATGAAGGTAGGATAGTGGTACGATTACAGGCGTACGATGTAATCTAAATTTTATACAAATTTTATATATAATTTTAGATCAAAATGCTCGCATAGGCGGTGCGGCCGCTATGTATTGAGTGCCCTCTAGTGTTATTTATAAGTAGGTAATTAGTTTTGGTAACTAACTGAAATATAATATATTTGCGAAATATGAAATAAATATTTATTCAATAGAATCATTACCATTTTATATATCAAACGTATTTTTGCTCATATCGTGAATGGACCACGAACGCGGAAGAGGGGACGCGTTAGAGTCTCAAAGGAAAAACTCATGCAATGTAAAACTCTCAACACGTGCGTAGAGTTGATAGGTTCCGAAATCGCCTCGAGCTGAATTTTAATAATACCCGGTGATTTAAAAGTAGAGCATTCCACACTTTTCAGCCTTTTCGTGACGGACGGACGCGACCGCACATCTAATATTATCATTTTTTAATACCAACCTACCTTTAGAGTCCATCACTATCAATATAATTAACCATCTCCTTACAATTTTAATTTTAATATTGGCACTTTTTTTCATTAAATCGATCACAGAGCTCGATTTTTTGCCAATTGGCGAAAAAAATCAATTTTAATTTTGTTAAAATAGGCCAGAAGACTATGCCTACGAAGAATGGCGATTTACGTATCTCAATTTTGTTTTTCAAAAATTTAAATAAATTTATTTAAGCTAATATCAAATTGCTCTAAGCGGCTTCGCCAAAACAATTCTTTTAACTTCATAAGCAATCAAACCCATCACCGTGGTCTCATTTGATGTCTTATAAAAATATGCTAGAGATATTAAATCAAATATTTCCGATATATATATACTAAATTGTGATTTTAATAAAAATATCTGTTTAAAACTGTCGACAAAAGTTTCACAGGACGGAAGCTTAATAATAACTTTAAGAAGCTTTAAGAGGTATTGTAGTATAAAAGATAAACATAAGTGACTAGAACTCAAGGCAAAGGGAAATTTACTGTGATCGAAAATTTATACAATATCGTTATATTCTTTGATATGAATTTCTTATGCCTTTGGCAATCCTAATGTATATAATACGAGGCAAAACCTTACGTAGACCCGCGTATATCATTATGTACATTTTTCAAGGAAATTTCTTCAAATATAATAAATGTTACGTTCAAATATAACGTATATAATTTACAAACATATTACAATGTCCAAATAGAAGAGTTTAAATACACTTTAATATATAATTTTAAAAGAAAATATAACAAATTAATCTAAAAAGAAGTAATTAGAACATTAGTAAGACATGTTTAACGCTACTTACAATCTAACAGCAACAATTAGATTTATTGAATTACAATCGAAGTCTTAAGACACTAAGACATTAAAAGTTTTCTAACCTAATGATAAAATTCAATATCTATCACACAGGGGATTTTCTTTATTATGTTAATACGAGGAGTTAGGGGACCGGGGAAGTAACACAGAGGATGACGAACAACAGTTATTCCATGGTACTTGGGTTGAAGTTACATACATTATTTCATATATTTATATTATTTCATAGATTTCCGTCGTTAATTATAGACTTTAGTATAATTTATGCTTTTATATGGTACTCTTGTTCGTACAAGGCGGTACAAGATCAACTACAATACTGCTTTATTACAAATTATCATATTAGATTCGATATTTACAAATTATTGGATTATTTGGTAAAACCAGAGAGCTCACCGGAATTAGTTACATTATTCAATATATTTAAATTTAGTACCTAAAACTTACTTTTTAATTTTGTATGTGTAGTCTATAATTATGCGACAATATGTATATGTAATATAAGATGGATATTACTCTAACATACATACATACATGTGATCTATCTAATATTAAATTTTGAAACTTTTAATATATTTTGTTCACTATTTGAAGATTATTCTAGACACGTAATTTTAAAAGACCCTGATAATACTACTCGGTAAGATCCGATGATTTTGGAGAGAAAGTGTCCGTACATCTATCTACTTATACTTAACAGTAAATAGTGTGACATCAAATGAAATAAGCGATTTTATAATGTATTGACTTTTGGATATTTTGTGAGAGACTCTTTGCTAATATATATTTTTGAAAAAATACTTTAGAGTATATTTGACTAAAATTGTCAAAATAACAAATGTCTCTAGAATTGCATCAATTTGGGTCAATTTATGGGTTTTGTGTGTTTTTAATTGTCATAACCGTAAATATTTCAGTTCGTCCCATTACTGTGGTGTCCATTAAAAATTTTGCCACATCCAGCAGTTTTGGAAAGTCATCACTTCTTACTTTCTTTATATAAAATCAAATTAAAATAATTTGTGCTAAAAAACAATGATGAATTGTTTTTATTTTTTTTTATTTTACTTAAAAAATGTTTCAATAAAATTCGGATAAATATTTTCTGGGATATTGGATAGATTGGATAAATATTCATAGAGTATTTTGAAGGTAATAAATGTAACTAAAGATTTTGACATCGTATGTATTCACAGTTATATCGAAGTAAATTTTTATCTATAAATGTCATAAACACTAACTTTTAAATATTATTATTCACAATTTAATGGGGAAATACATTATAAATGGTCCAACGTGTTATTTGATTTACTATCGAAAATCATCGAGGTAATTTGTAGGCCGTCACTAGTTGTGCTTATGACATTAAAGATTAAGTAGAATTGTTGTGATTATAATAATAAAAAAAAACACTTTAATATATATCCCGCACTGTGATATCAATGTCAAAGTCAAAATCAATGTCAAAAACGTGTGGGATATTTATTAATGACCTAAAAATTTTTAAATGAAAATAATATAATCACTAATAAATAAACATTGTCCTAATAGTAAAATAAAACTTAATAAAAAAAACAATACAAAATAACGAAGCTAAGTTAATTAATTAGGAAAAAGAAAAAAAGTACGCTATCTCCCAATTCAATTTACAACTGGTAGAGATCTAGCGAGCTCGACATATGAGCTCGGGACGTCCGACGGAGGCCGGCGCCCCGTGCCGAGGATCAGACTTGCGTGAAGCTGCCGTGCAGCGCCGTCTCCTCTTGGGCCGGCTGGTTGCTGGAGGTGTAATACTGTTAAAATGAAGTTAAATGACTATAGAGAAATGATAAAGCTATTGTATAAATTAAGAATGCTTGATTTTATATTCATTTACCATAGCTCCGTTCTCTCTGACTACCCCGCTAGGGATAAAGCGTGAAGCTAAGTTAAGTTAAGTTAAGAACAGAACAGTGTCTTAACACTAGGTTTCTAGGTCCTCTCTATCTACCCTGCTAAGTTACAGGACAAAGAAGGCAGCTAAAAAAACAAAAAAAAAAACGAGTATGTAATCGTTTTGTTTGTTTGAAGATATGTATTCTTTACTTCAATTATATAATAAATATAAATGTTATTGTATTTGTAAACAAAATTATAATATTAAAGCCACAGTAAACAAGCTTCAAGAAAAATTCTATAAATCAACGCATCTAAGGCTTAGTTTTAGTATACAGGAATGAATATTAACATTCGTGCTTGAATTTAAACCAAATACTGGCACTATAGATAAGCTAGGCTTGGCTGTAGTGCGCCTATTTCGATTTATATTGCATAGTACTAAAATACTATAGTAAGCAGTATTTTCGAAATAATTACAAAAATAAGAAATTAATAAACAGTGAATAAACTTAAGATTTATTATTTAAAATTTATTACTTACATCACCATAAGCACCTCCATTCCAATCAATTTGCTCCTGTTCATCCTGTTGCTCGCTCTGAGGCGCTGGAGAAGGAGCTCGGCCGTTCCTTAAGGCTTTAGTCCTTAAAGCGCGACGGATGTCAGCACGAGCAAGTTCGTTACGTCCGTGTTTAAAGAATTCAATTACCGCTACCACTAAAGCCAATAATAAGCCGCCGACTAATACGTAAAAGATACCAGCGACTTGATTCAGACCTAACTCCTTTCCATGGATCTGTGGAAATATGATGTTTTAGTATAATATTAAGTATAAAATGAAAAATAAAAATGAAGCCAGTCGTGGCGCAGTCGTGTAAGACTGTGAACGCGACAAGGTTATGGGTTCGATGGTCACTCGAGGAAATTAAATATTTAATATTTTCTTTGCTTTGGTCTTCGAGGCAAAGCGCGGCGTTAAGTTCCCCCACGCAAAGGTCCTGAATCCGGCGAATGAGGAACGGAGTGTCTTAACACTAGGTTCCCTCTGCCTACAAGCAAAAGTAAAGCAAAAAAAAGTATTTACTGTTGTTGCTATAATGAATCCATAAATACATGGTAATCTGTTAAATGTTAATAGGGTATAATGAACATTTAAAGGAAATAAGTCGACGAAAAAGAGACAAATATGATCAATTATTTATAAGTATTGAGGCCGTCGTGGCGCAGGAGCACAGGGGTGGGAGTGTAACGCGACAGAAGAACGGACAGGCGGGTTCAATCTGCACTAGAGGAAATTATTAATTATTTATTAATATTTTTATTTTTTTGCTCTGGCACCAAGGCAATAGCTCGATGTTGAGTTCCGCCACTCGACACTCAATGTCTACAAAATTTGGCAGAAACGGGGCACAGAGTGTCTTAACACTAGATTCCCTCTGCCTAACCTGCCATGTGCAGGTTACAGCGTGAAACTGCTTTTTTTTTAATTATTATTATACATATTTATTTCGTGATATTATTATAACGAGGTTCGTGAATACTATACAGTATTTACGAGTACATAAAACCCTATCCACTTTTTTCGTATCCTAGCACAAAGTTCAGAATATTAAGCCTCTGAATCAATATAGCGACGCTACACACGTCGAAATTTCTTTGAAATGCAAAATATTTCATATTCAATAAGGTTTTTACTAGCACTTGGGATTTTCGATTTTGTGGTGGTTGACGTGTCTTCTGATTACTAAATCTATATGTATATCAGTTTCAGACAAGGAATCTAGAGTTAAGACACTCCGTTCTCCACTTTCCACCGATTTTCGAGACATTGCGTGTTGAGTGGCAGGCTCAACTTCACCTTCCTTCCTTCTTCAACAGCGGGCTTTTACCATGGTGCTAGAGATAATATTAATAAATTATAATTCATTCCCCCGAGTGGGGATCAAAATCATTGCTTTACAGTCACAGCCTTGTGCCTCTGAGCCACGACGGCCTTAAAAATAAATCTATTTAAGTACACAATATTCTTATATAAGTTACCTCACTATCCGCGGAGCATTTGCTATCAATGAACCATTTCCGGACAAGAGTCTGTAATGCACCTTCGTCCTTAAGAGCCTGTATAGCTAGGTTTACTCCATCCCTACAAAATGTGAACTTCTAATATAGTTTGTTGATGAAAATAAAACCTTATAATTTGAACTTGTGACTTGAACTTTATAATCTTATTATTTAAATAACCTAAATTATTTATGAATACCAAAGAAAACTCTAATTCTAATACAATATAAAACAATATAAGTATGTTATAACAAAACTTAAAATTCGCAATGCTTTCTTTAAACCAAAATTCGCTTAATTCGCAGCGCACATAATAATATATAATTTTTATAGCCTTAACATACCTTAGTTTTGATCCTTTCGGGAAACCAACAGCAAAGTCCTTGACACCGGATTGGGTGACGGAAACCATCATTTCGCAAGGTTTTTTAATTTCCGAAGGTCCCATGAAATTCCGGGCAGACAGGAATCCCATCCAGACGTGGTCATCCGGCTCATCCAGCGGGCGACGAGGAACTTGATCCTAAAAAGAATTCTTTGTGTTATCAGAACTACTCGTTTTTGTTTTTAGATTATGCCTGCGTGAGCACCAATATTGAGTTTAGGTTCATTAATCATTCATAATTTTATTTATTACATTATTTTTTATGTACAATTATTTTTTTTCAGCTTCACACTGTATCTCGCACAAAGCAGGGTAGGCAGAAGGAACCTAGTGTGAAAACAGTCTATTCACCATTTTCCACCGGATTTTGGAGGCATTGCGCGTTGAGTGGCGGAACTCAACGCCGCGCTTTGCCTCGATACCAGAGCGAAGAAATGAAAATATAAATTTAAATAAATATTTAATTTCCTCAAGTTGGAATCGAACCCATCGAAATCATCGCGATACAGTCACACCCTTGTGCCCTTGGGCCACAACGGCCTTTCATTTTATTAATAATAATCACAATCTTTTTTATATTAATCTTTTAATCACCAAAATGTATATGTAGTTTGCATTTTAAAAACAGAATAAGAATATAATATTGGGCTGTTAGATTAACTGTTGCCAGCGTTATAAATTTACACCATTATGTGCGGCAGTTAAAGTGTTTTATATAGCACCTGCATTTTAACCACATTCAAAATCATAAAAAAATGTAATAAAATATATTGCAGTAAGCCATTTGAATAAAATTTTAACCAGACAGTGTTTGAACAATGTTTTGATATAACAAAAGGTCGCTAATTTTTACCATATTCATAAATTTTTAATTCAATTTCTATTTATTGATTCCATGTTGGTTGTGGATTCGAATCAAAAATAAATATTCATATAGATTTTACTTTAGTTTCTTTAGATAAGATACTATGACGTCATTTTTGGTCACCGGGTAATGGGTAAGTAACTAGAAAATAGAAAATTATGTAATTTCTTTCCAGTTGGTTCATAATTTAATTTAGCGATTAAAATAGGAAGATATTTTTAAAAATTATTATAAAAGAAATAATAAAAATAACTCCTTTTTATTATTAGACTTCCGGCTTGCAAAATTGAGGTAAATCGTTTATAAAATATCTTGTGATAGATTAATTTTGACTTGAACATAAAATTTTGTTGCTGAAAGTCCATTGAATTCTTTAAATAACACTCAAACAAACAGTTTTTTTTTCAGTTTTGAGAAATTATGTCAATATTAAGTAAGCACTAGCTTTTTTTGCAACATTAGTTTCTCCTACTAAAAGAAAAAAACGTGCTACTTCCCTTAGATTTGAATAAACTATTACCATCAGAGAGTGCAGAAAGTTTACAGCGTAAACTTACATGCTTTTTAAACTTGTAAAATACTCGTATATCACTAATTTTCCTCAAGATATCGTTAAACATACAATTACATAGACATGAATGATGTCATAGAGAAAAGTTATAGTATCTAGAAAATAATTATAATATAAGTCGAAGAGCAAAATAATGTAATATAATTTTCATAGAAATACGTATAAGAAAATATATATAAACAATTTATTTCCACTTACTTCAGGGCAGGTTGTCACTTTGGTGTACGTTTGAAGAGGTTCGTTTATACGTGTGATCGTTAGGTAGGAAGCCATGTTAGCTGTGTAGCTAGATACGACGATGAAGGCAAAGAAACACCAGAAAGTACCTACGATCCTTCCTGAGATTGACCTAAAATTTTCAAATATATTTAGCACATCAAATTAAATTAGATTTATAATATATAAACAGAAGTAATGTTTCATGTTTAGTTTAAGATGAAGGCATTTTATACTAACCTAACCATAACTATTTATTTATAATTAGGTCTTAATTAGTCCACCAACCTAGCTTTAACCAAAAATCAAAAATGATTTTTATTAATATTTTGTATTCCTTTAAGTTACGTTCTTGTATTGTCTTAATAGTTTAAGAACAATTGATATACGCTTCGTAGGAATTGAATTGATTAATCACTTACTCCCTAAAAATTTGTAGGAAAAACTAAATAAAAAGAAATAGGAAAGCAAAAGAATAAATAACTAATAAACATTTTATCCTTGAGAGGCAAAGTTAAGATTAAAATGGTATAGGAAAGTATTTTAGGCTATCACAGCAGTCTTATTTACATTATTAATCGCTTAGCAATTTCTTCAAGAAATAAAATACAAAGAAACACTGAAAAATTACCGTAAAAAAACTATATTCAAAGATTTTATTTGAATTTAATTTGTTTGTATTTATTTATTTTCTTAAACGTGTTTAAAAAAATTGAATAATTCAATCCGAATTATCCGATTTTTTTGAGTGAAAATATTTTTATGTTTTCGTTATGATTAGTATATTATTTTGTTCAGGTTGTCGACATTTTATTTTTTGTCATTAGTAATATGACTATTTATAATGCAGTTCACAAAGAAAAATACGTATTTATAATAAAATTAAGTTAAAGTAAGCTTAAAAATAATGTTGTATTATGTGTTTTAATGTTACAACATTCACTGACCTCGGTGCAATATCGCTGCCTTGCTGCATAAAGGATCCCAGCGAAAACCACAACGAATTCCAAAGGCTAAATTCGTTTACCACAGTCGTCTATAAGGAGAACGTTGTTTAAGAAAATTCATTTTTAAAATATGTGTATTATAATAATAAAAACCTCAACACACAGTACAGGAAAGTGGGAAACGGAGTGTCTTAACACTAGGTTTCTTCTGTCTCCCCTTTTATGTATGAGATACAGCGTGAAGCTAAATAGGAATGAAGCGGAAATTAAAAAGAGACAATGTGCGATGTTGTGGAAAAATATTATTGACGTGTTTAGTGACACGGAAATAAACACTGAATTGATATTGTTCTCAGCTTTTATCTTAAACTTCTTAAATAATAAATATAATAATATCACTGAAATCAAGTTATTATACTAAATCTAAATATTATTTATTATTAGTAACATGTATAACATATTTCAATTTCTTCTAACTTAAAAAAAATCTTATAAGATTTAATAAATTTACTTTAGTAGTAGCTATTTCGTTGCTATCTGTGGTGTGACTATCGGTGAGAGACATAACGCGCCACTCGTTCGGTGAAAATCTCGACACGAGGAACAGACAGAAGCTGACGCCAAGGAAACTTCCGATAATCGAAAACTGGAAAATATTTAAGTTTTCACATATTTTGTTTTGATAATAAAAATATACAATTTTATTGAGGAGATTATATTATGATATCGATGTGAGAACGTGGCGCAGGGGCACAGGTGTGCGTCTGTAAACGCGACAGGTTGAGGGTTCGATTTCCACTCGAGGAAATGAAATATTTATGATTTTTATATTCTCGTACTCAACACGCAATGCGTCGAGAATTCGGCGGAAAGTGGGATTTGGAAGTATTTTAACATGAACAGAGTGTTTTAACTCAAGATTCCTGGCCTCTGTCTTCCTTGCCATGTGCAGAGAAGGCAGAGCGAACTGTGTGAAGATAAAAAAATATTACAATAATATAATAAGCTATACTTTTCATCATTTAATGCCATCAAATATTTTTTTTTTCTACAAAATACTGACAGTATATATAGATTAATTAATAAATAAACTATATATGATATGATGAACATATGAACTTACCCACAGCTCCATGGATAAAGGACGTAAGAATGTGAAAATGGTGGAAATGTCAGTTGAAATCTCCTTTTTGGTAGTAGCATCGAAGGAAAGGAATGGCTTGCTGAAATCAATCACTTCTTCACGTTCAATCGTAACAGTCAATGGTGCGATAGCCATGTCCGCCTCCTATAAAGATATTGTAGTTATTAATATTTAGAGTTTAGAAAAATGAAGACGACGGTTGTGGGTTCGATTCCCACTCGGGCAAAATTAATTATTATTTATTAATATTTTCATTTCTTGGCTCTGGTACCAAGGTAAAAGCGTAGCGTTGGGTTCCGCCATTCAACACGGAATGCCTCGAAAATTCGGTGCCTCTAAAAGTGAGGAACGCTGTGTCTTTTTGCTTTGGTTTCTTTTTCTGCCTATCCCTGCGGGATACACCGTGAAGCTGAAAAACTAAGATTTATGTAGAAACACTATTACGGATCAGCTGGAATCAGTCCGAATATATTTTCGATGGTTGTGGCTTCGATTCTCACTTGGAAGAATATGTTTTATAAAAAAATATATATTTTTCCGGATCGCGTAGATGCGTTGTATTCGACAATGTAAAAAAATGAAATATCTCTAAATTGGGCAGGTGGTACTTCGCATTTTAAATACTGTTTTGTATTATAACATTGTATCAGATAAAATATCTTGAAAATTATTTTGTTCATATTATTTTTTTTGGCCGTAAAGTGAAAAATACGTAACTTAACTTTTTGATATAATTTAAATCATCGTTAGAATTGCCTATTTTTTTTAAAAACATGATGTATTTAAATTTTATTACTATTTATTTATCTAACAGTTACAAATGAAAATGTAGGTTTATTTACTTATTTGAATAAAAAATAAATGTATAAATATTACAATAAAAGTGTTAGTGAATATTTAACTGAAAAAAGATAACTTTGCTTTGACTGTGTTCGATGTAAATATTGGGGGAACCAATAGAAGAGCGAATATAATTTAGAGTTTCCTTGGAGCTTTACACAATGCATATTATAACATAGAATAACGTAGCCTTCGTATATTTACATTATATTAATATTAAATAAGCAATAAAAAAACACTGTCATACAAGACTTTTTTTCAGGGTAGGCAGAGGGAACCTGGGAACATAGTGTTAAGTCACTCCGTTGTAATTAAGAAGTTGCCGTTTCTGGAGGCATTTTCAGTTCAGTGGCGGAACTCAATTCCGCGTTTTGTCCTGTTACCAGAGCAGGGAAATGAATACTTAAATATGTTTTTTTTCGAGTGGGAATCGAACCCACAACCTGGCATACTTACAGTCGCATGCTTGCCTATACATACATCCTACACATGTATATATTAGATCGATAGTGGAAATAGAGCAAATTTGAAGATGCTCTTATGGAAATATTTGGAGCAATATTCCGTGACACAATCTTAGAGATTTTGCGGTTTTTGACACTCCTAGGTACTCGATAATGTACTTTATATGTAAAACATTAGGTAACCTATGATATCGGTAGCCAAGTTTGAAACTTAACGTTCGCAAGATTATCTTTATCTGGGCTTTGTTGTCACGTATGAATATAATACTCGTCTTAGTTCTTGGTGAGGTATTATTGTATGAAATGTATGTAATTAGTATATATATATATCGATCCCCACTCCAGCGCGGCGTTGAGTTCTGCCACTCAACACCCAATGTCAATGGGGAATGGAGTGTCTTATCTCTAGGTTCCCTCTGCCTGCCCTGCTGTGTGCGGGATACAGCGTGAATATAGCTTTCTCGTTTTGCCACATTTTAATATTACTCCACTCCTATTATATATTAGTTATAACATGATAATCTATAGCCCAGACATAGACTATTCGATGTAAAAATATTTTGCCCAGATACATGGCTTATACAATATACGACGGTTTTCGGTTTTCGTATACGAACCAATAGTTCTTGAGATTAGCGCGTTTAACCAAAAAGTGTCTTCCACTTTATATTATTAGTATAGATCTGTCTATATACATATTATATGCGTAGAGATAATGAACGCACAATGATTTGTAATTTTTGGATAGAGTTTTGAAGTTCAGACAATTCAGGTAGTGTCACTGAAGTATTGTTTCTATCATTTAGTTAATTATATATTTCTGTTTCACTGGGTTAAGAGATTTATAGATTATATCATACAAAAATATGCGTTGTTTGTATAGGTTCGATTTCCACTCGACAAAATATTTTACTTTTTTTATAGGATTATTTCTTGATTTTTTTTAATATACAGTGAATCCCGCATACAGCAGGGTAGGGAAAGGGAGACTAATTTTAAGACACTCTTTTTTTCCAATTTTCAAGACAATGAGTATTGAAGGGCGAATTTGAACAGACGTAGCTTTTGATTATGTTACCAGAGCGAGCAATTCATTCCTCGAGTGGGAATCGAACCGTAATCATCGTGTTTAGAGTCAGACATAGTGTCGCTGCGCCACGACATCCTTATTACTATTCCCTTAACATGTAGAATCGTATAAATAAGTTGGTATCTAAGTGCATCCAGTAGCTTGACTCGTATATAACTCTCATACTTTGCAAACTAAATGTGATGCGGAACTCGAGCCAATTTCTCGTAAAAGTATGTTATTAGATAATTTATTTGAGACACTTCGCTGTCTCGATACTTTGAAGTGATTCCAAGAATATTTTTTTAGTGAATTATTGATATTATAATATTATATGATATGTTGAAGCCAATCGTAGAGTAGGGGCACAAGGGTGTTACTGTACACACAACAAGTTGTGGGTTCGATTCCCACTGGAGAAAAACAATGTAAAGATAAAAAAAGGATTCTGTATATTAAATTTAACTTGTTTTTTTTATCACACATTCATTATCTAATATTTTTATAAAATTTCATTTTCTTAAACAAGTATCAATAATTTTACAAAATATTAGGTATTGTATTATCGATTATTATTATTAGTTGTTTTGTGTGTGTTATATCAAAAAAAATTTTAATATGACTTCTAAAGAACATGACATNTTATCCCTAAGAAACTTACAAAACTATTCAAAGAAAAATCTTAAATTCATTGATTATATGAAAGATTATGAAGATTCGGAGTCTTTGTGAAGTAGTTAAGTAAGGGAATGCTAATAGAATTTTCGTAAAAACTTTCTTTCGTTCTGTTCCTACTCCTCAGCATTGCAGTGCAAATGTATGGTAGGTCATTGCTTATGGATGGTGTTAACTCGCGATCGATTTAATTCTGACTTTTAATAGTAAAATTGAACGTTCTGTACTGACTTTTAAACATTTGGGTGATATAAAGTATATATATATTATATATTTTTTGGGAACCTGGGAATTTAATGCTAGGAGACTCTATTCTCATTAAGACACTTCGTTCACCATTTTCACCGAATTCTGGAACTCAGAAAGGCGTCGGGAAACATAAAAATGAAAATATTAAATACTTCATTTCCTAGAGTGGGAATTGAAGTCACAATCTATCGGAATCTATTGATTACAGGCGTACGCCTGTGCCCCTTCGCCACGACTGGCCTTGACGTATATTAATGTATTTGAATTTATGAAATGAATGTACTCTCCTATAAAGACTAAAAGTTGGGGACAATAGCTCCATAGCTATCCCATTTACTTGTAAACTTTGACCGTGGGTTCAATTCAAGTAGGTTGAAAGCCTAGTTGGGGGAATAGAAACAAGACATTGACAATTATTTGTTTAACGCATAGAATATTTGCAGTCTCTTTACTGACTATTGCATATTGTATATACATATACTTATACTATGGACATTTTTATGAGCTGCATTTTTTATCCACAGCCGTGGCACAATTGTAAAATGTCTGGCCGTAAATATGATGGCTGTGGCTTCGATACCCACTCAGGGTAATGAATAACTCATTCATTCCCCATTCATGAACAAAATCTAGCGCAGCGTTAAGTTCCAAATCGTATAAAGCAATTTCTCAAATCCACACGGAAAACGAAGAATAAACATTCTTGACACTAAATTGTTCCTGTAAGCCGATCTTTCTCGATAACCTGCTATGCGTGATGAATGAACGTATAGTCATTATAAATATTTTTAACATTTTTAAAGTGTTATTTCACACTTAGGAAAGAAAAATACTTATTTAGAAAACGTATAAAAATTGAACGTAGCGGCACTCGAACCCGCGCCTCCTGGAAACCGACCAGGCGCTCTGACCACTAAGCCATACGTTCTCATCGAGCTACGTCGAAATTTTTATACGCTTGTTACAACTTATTTATGTTGTTAGCATCTCTGTAGGGAGATTTTTACAAATTTCCGCTACCCAAAGATAATTACCAAGAATTATTGTCTTGCAAGAGAGAATGCTAATTTAAAGTGTTATTCCACACTTAGGAGAGAAAAATACTTATTTTCTATACGTTTTCTAAATAAGTATTTCATTATAAATAAACATATAATATATTTAAAATTATCACAAGAATTATAAAACTGTATTTTATATAATATATAATTAATCATACGGCTTAATAATATTGAAAATCTCCTATAAGAAAAAATCACAGTAGATATATACACAAAACCAATAAGTTGAATGCTATTTACAACTTTGAGTGAAAAATGTAAATTATTTTATTGCGGTTATGAATTCTTTTTAATTGTGATGCGCTTTTATTATTGATATGCAATATATTTTACGGGTGACTTTAATTTATTGTTATACAATATTTTTCTATTATTTATCCATATATATTTTGATTATAAAAAAAAATCATTTCTTCGCCCTGGTGTCGAAGCAAAGCGCGGCGTTGAGTTCCGCCACTCAATACACAATGCCTCCAGAACTCGGCGGTAAGTTGGGAACGGTTTGTCTTAATACTAGGTTCCCTCTGCCTACCCTGCTGTGTGCGGGATACAGCGTGAAGCTGATTTATTTTAATATTAGTCTAAGATATTAAATGAAGATGATATTAATAATTGAGATAGAGAATGTTTCTCAAAGGCTTACATAACTTAAAGATACGATAAAGAAATGATGCCTTCACCTACGAATACAGAGATTCTATATAATGGGAACCCATCAAGTATTTATTAAGGCGATAATGTATAAGTTTAGGTTCTATGTTATTATGGTTAGCTTAAGAAGCGTTTTAATTTTTTCCAGCTTAACTGCATATCCCGCGCATAAGTCCGGGTACAGAGAACCTAGTATCAAGACACTCTGTTCTCCACTTTCTGATCAAATTTGATACATTGCGCGTGTTAAATGATCCCATATCATATTAGAGAGTCAGAAAATTAAATAAACTCATTCCCTCAATCTTATTAATACATTTTATATTGATATCAAGTTTAAATATATTTTTAATGTAAACTATAAGTATCTTACTTGCTTTTGAGTATTTTAATTAATAGACAGCTCAGTGTTAAATAAATGAAATAAGTATTTCATTTTTGAGGATTCACTTTTCATCACTCTGAGGAATTATACGTCTTACAACCTCGTACGCTATGTTCTAATTAAATTTATAAAATCTTACATTTCGCAATACCCCACTGTGTAAAATAAAGAGGGTAAAATTTATTTTAACTTCATTTATTTCTAAACAATATTCTTTTAGCGACGCTTTTTAATGAATATCAAAAAAATCATATATGTTATTATGAACAAAATGGAAAAAAAGTAGCATTTACATTTTATACACAAAAAACAATCATTTTTCACAATATATGAAACTTTATACTTTTACAATATGGATATTCTTTTATTTTTCTTAAATTTAAGGTAGAAGAAATATATTTACATTAAGGGAAACCAACTTCAAATAAGTTTTAAAAGCGAAGTAAATTCTCACCTTGCGTATTAGCTCTCCGACCACACCGTCCCATCCGCCGACAAGAGTTGGGTTTTCAGCGCCATATTTATCATCTTTGACAAGTCGTATTTCATCTGAAACAGATTTCTATTTAATACAATTGACAAGGAAATGTATTGATAAAATAATATTAGTAAAATGGCAAACAGAGTAATAGATTCTTTAGGATGTCTTATATCTCCCAACAATTTTGTAGATTTTGTTGGTGTTTATACTACTTAGACAAAATTATTTGTATTTAAATTTTGTTAAATTAAATAAAATAACATTATTTCTTCACATGATAATGTGAATTTAATAATAACATACATTTCACTTCTAATTTTTCCATCAAAAGGTGAGTCAGATCAATACAGAAGCCGCGGTACTTAGAATTTGGGTCGACAAATTCCTTAGCATGCATGACATAGGGGTCCTCAGTAATGGTAGTGACGATGTAGGTCTTGTTACGATCGTAGTGGCCCAATTCCTTGAGTCCCGGAAGCTTAGAGGCAACTGGGATGAGTCCTCGATTGTCATACCAGGTCCCAATCTGGTTAAAAAATATATTACATTTATCAATAGTTCATGTATATGTTGTTTCGTCGCTTTTGTGGATACTTGGATGACGAGTGTATAATATTCGAGGTATAATAAATTAAAATTTAGTCTCATAAAAATAATAGAAAATATAAACATAATATAATAGCAACAAGTTTTTTTAATAAAATATTTTTCAATATTTCGGTGACTACAACAACTATCATATAATCAAGAGAAATGCTGCAAGGTGTTAGCGTCTAAGTGCAACGTGGGAACGTTGCTCTTAGATGTCATTTGTATTACAATCTCATACTTAACGGCTCCAGGTTATATAAACAAATGCATATGTATTCAAATTCTATTTTCTGGGTGACAATTATTTCAAAATTTTTCAAATACATTTGTTGATCGGTTTTTACAAGTTCTGAACTATAAATATTTTATTACTACTAAACATTACATATATCATTTCAATTCCATGATAATTTATGATAAATAAAGGAATGTAAATATAATTTATGTATTCTATACTATCTATATTCTATATATACAATTATATAAAAACAATGAGAATGAGGCCGGTCGTGGCGCAGCGGCACGAGGTGTGACTGCAAAATCGACTGGTTGTGGGTTCGATCCCCACACGAGGAGATGAAATATTTACTTAAATTTATATTTCCATTACTTCGCTCTGGTGTCGAGGTTAAGCGCGGCGTTGAGTTCTGCCCCTCAACACGCAATCCCTCCACAATTCGGCAGAAAGTGGGGAACGGAGTGTCTTAACATTAGGTTCCCTCTGCCTACCCTGCTGTGTGCGGGATACAGCGTGAAGCTGATTTATTTTTTTTTATAAAGACAAAAAAAATTATATGTGTGTATGTTTGTAGTGGATAAACATAAAAACTACTGAACCGACTTTTTAAAATTCTTTCACTATTAGAACGCTACATTATCACTAAGTAACATAGGCTATATTTTTTTCTAGAAAAGTTTAGGGATTGTTACTAAAATTTCCACTGTTTCAACATCTGTAGTTTAGTCTTTAAATTATTAAAAACTTACATTCTATTCAAAAGATTTTACAAATTTAAAAATTCCAATCTGAACCAATATATCTTTCTCTATTTTGTAGTCACCTACAAATACCACTGTTAAAGTAGTGTACAGTGAAGCTTGGGTAAATGTGGAAAACAAAGAAGTAAAAATCTTCCTCCCTAACCGCTGAATCAATTGTGATGAAACATACGTTTTTCTACATTTTTTAAAATAAAATCAAGAATATCATCGTTTTACGTAAAGCTCGCCGAGTATGAGCTTTCTCTACGCTTACATTTGATGCGCCGGCTCCACCCTATGACAAACATAAAAACTAACAATGTTCTACGAAATCATTGTCTTTAAAAAATCTATAAAAGTGTCTGCGATATTAAATATTAATTTTTGAAGATTTTAATATTTTATATAAATTATTTAAATTTATCGGGTTATTGTTAATATCCTTTCTTTAATTTGGTATTACTCCTCATCATGATAAATATATAATACAATTAATTAAAAAAAATACAATATAAATAAACAACCTTCCATCGACCCTACGATGGAAGGCTTGCCCGAAGCCACCCCTGCCAGCCCTTTTAAGGGCTGTAGCGAGATCGTCATCAATGTGAAGGTGGATCACGGAATGACTGACCCCAACGGACAGACGATGCTGTTATGTCAATTTTCATATATTTTAAATATATACTAATGCTTACGAGCTTATTGCTTTTTGCTATTTTGTCTTCACTTATTTGGATGGTAGATTAGCGCGACATTGAGTTCCTTTTTTTATTACGCAATTTATTTTTATTTTTTTTTATTACGTTTTTTTTATTTTTTTTTTATTATGTTATTTTATATTACGTAATTTTTTCTTCTGGAAAGTGAGGGACGGAAGTGCCTTAATGTAAAGTATAAAGTTATACATTTTTATTTTCACAACAATCTAAAATTCTTATGGAAGTTACGATTATGTAACCCAAGGTACTAAAACTTTCAAATTAATAGTCTTTATTGACACTACGGAGAAATATATAAAAACACGAACACTTTTGTAAATTCACGTGCGAAGCCGCGATCGGGACGCTAGTCATTATAAAACTTAAATAAATGAATATTATATTTACTTAGTTTCCTATAAATAGATAGAACAAGTGGATAATACAACTAACCTTAATCATTTCCCTCTTATCAGTCATTTCGATCAATTGCAGAGTAAAGTTTCGTCGGTGGCCGGCTTCGTTGAATCGGATGGGACCAGTCAAACCCTCTATCTCCGTCTGCAGCAAATAATAAAATATCTACCTGCTTTTGGAAACTTCAAAACACACAGGAGCAATTTCACGATCATGTTAACAATTATTTATATATAATATATAATATACATATGTAAATATAAAATATTAAATTCTATAGAAATGATTCATTCAAGAGTACAGCCGGAGTTATTTTAAACTTAACTTTTTTTTTAGATTTAATTAAAGATTATTTTTAACTTTAATAGTATGTACTATTAAAGTTTTAACTTTAATAGTATGTACTATTAAAGTTAAAACGCAAAGGAACTAATGAACGTACCACAATATGTCTAAAAAATATCTTCAATTTAATTAATCACAATCAATCAATAATAATTAACTATTTCGTACAATGGAAACAACCTCTGCCTAACTCAATGTAAAAAATCGGACCCATTCTCGACACCTGTGTACGCTTGTATAATTCCACTTAATTTGAATCCAGCCTTAGGCTACCCACTCACTGGATTTATGGGCTCGTAGACAATGTCGATCAAATTATCAGCGTTGTGAATGGTAAATAAATGGTAGAGATATTTTAATATAATTTTGTTAGTTATATTGAGGCCAGTCGTGGCGCAGGGGCACAAAGTGTGACTGTAAAATCGACTGGTTGTGGATTCGATCCCCATTCGAGGAAAATAAATATTTATTCACATTTATATTTTCATTTCTTCACTCTGGTGTCGAGGCAACGCGGTGTTGAGTTCCGCCACTCAACACGCAATGCCTCCTGAATTCGGCAGAAAGTGGGGAACGGAGTATCTTATGATACTAGGTTTCCACTGCCTACCCTGCTGTGTGCGAGATTTTTTTATTTATAGATATGATCACTTTATGACATACTCTATTTAAGTTTTCCAATATATTTAAGATAAAAATGACTTACAATGTCTGTATTTTTGACCATATTTTTAATTTTACAGTGTTGATATTTTACAGTATTAATGATAAGAATGTAAAGAATTGAGTGAGGTTTATCGCTATATAGTGAATGGTTACCCTTACGCCGTGTTTCTAATTCTAAAGGCTCGCAGACTCAAAATCGATTCAGAAAAATTGCTCGCCAAATTAAATTTCCGAGTCTATCTAATGTATGAAAAATGAGAGGAACGTTCGTAATACTTTTCGTTACCTCTGTTATAAAGACTCTTTGTTGTCCAGTGCTCGAATTTTGTACATATTGAACAAAAATCCTATAATAAAATATATATTTTAAAGGATAAAATATTACAATTTAAATTTAAACGTTCATGATATGTGTAAAAGAGAAGAAATATAATTCGAAGTCCAGCGTTAAATTATATTGTAAATTTAGCATAGAAGCGACCATACGTTTTTTTATTTATGTACCTAATATATGTGGGTATTTCGAATAAAAAAAGTATTTGTTAAAACAAAAATGTCTAACCTATTGTCTGTTTACGGCGTACATTTTTCGTGTCCAATAAGAATAAAGGCACTCGCACAATAAAATGTTTTAAAAATTCAAAGCAACGTAATCCCTTTTCAAGTCCAAGAGCAGAGAACACGATTGTTCTGTGATACTAGAGTATAAAGCGGCGAAATGTAAGATGTCCCCACTCCCAACGTTAACCGAACAAAGAAATAGGAAACTCATAGCGATCCGCAATATCCTCTCCACTCGTTAGCTTAGTTTTAGCAAGAGGAATCCATTCACGTTTTTAATACGAACAACTGCAAGGCATTCGATTTCGAATCATTTCTTTCCTTTGTTAAACTTTATATTGTGTAGTGGTATGTTTTACGTTAACCGGTTCGTTTTCGACTCTTCAAATATATTGAGGTGTTGGGTTTTTTGTCTTATTTGTTAATATGATATTGTTTTGGTCTCGGTGAATTTTAGAATGTTTGGATAAAGTGGTAATACATTTTAACTTGGCGATCGTATTGTCTCAGTAGGTTGATTCAAATTTTTAAGAGCTTGTTTTTACTATTCTTTAGAATTATACAGACTATAACAATGGAGGTAGTTGAGATCTAGTGTTAAGACAATCCGATTCAGACAGGTTACACTTTAACATTAAATGTGGAATTTTTGTATGTTTGTTTGTTGTTTTATATTGCGTATGACGTTTAATGTTATATTTTTGTAATGCTCATTGTGTTTATGTAATTTATCAAAGAAATTGACATAAAAAAAATAAGTATAAATAATAGTTAAAATAATTAAAAACATAAAAAATGGCAAATATAAATTTTGCTCAACTAACAGATTTCTATAAATATTTAGGTCACATTTATGTATGAACGTTTACATTTATCTCTCGTCTACCTCTCGTTGAGTTCAAAAGTTGCACGTGGAGAAGCAACGGGCTAAGATGAGAACATATATAACATTTAAATCACACAAGTAATTTTATATTCGAATACAACGATTGACAAAAGTAATGAAGCATTCGCTCGCAGTCACTGAATGTATGAATTGGCGTCTTTCATTCGCATAAGCAATGGGGAAATTTTAAATATCTCCCGAGGAAAGAATACGCTGTAATATAATTGTATGGAATAATTTCGCCATCTAAAATAAATACATCAAGAGTCTCTCTCTGGCATGTGAAGTTATTGGAAAATTATTCGTATGAGAATCTGAATTTTGTTATGTTTGAAACAGTTGAGTTTTATTAGTAAAGGTTTTTTACAGCTATACAGCCTGATTGATACTTTAGGCACATCACAATATAAATTTTAAGTAAGAATTATTAACTTTCCTACTAACTTACCCGTTTGATGATACGAGAAATCCTCTCCCCAAATTCGAAGAAGACAACTTGGCCTTTGGTGTGGCAGTCCATGTAGGAGCCGTTCTCGACTCGACGGTTAGTCGTGCGGATGAAGTCAGGACGCTTGCGTAGCATACGGAGAACAGCGTCGACCAGCACTTGGACTGTGTCGTACATAAGCGCAGCTTGAGCCTAAAGGATATGAAGTGATGTAATAGGAATATGCATAATTTTAATTAAGTTTCGTTATTGTCATAGATGCCGTCTTTGCGCAGTTAAATTATTTCTTTACTCTGATAACGGGGCAAAGAACGGCGTAGAATTCCGCCACTCAATACGCAATACCTCAAGAATTCGGCGAAAAGTGGGGGACGGAAGTGTCTTAATGGTAACGGAATTTCTTAATATTAGATTCCTAGGTCTCATTTGATTACTCTTCTATGTACAGGATACAACGTGAGGCTACAAAAAAAGAAGAATCTATTAAAATTTGGACACTAAACTATATAATAAAAAAAAGAACGAAGCTGTTTTACATTACTAAGAAAAGCCAGTTCACAAAGATCGCCAGCTGAATGTTTAATTAGAATTTCATAATGATTGGGGATCGTGCCCGACTTGGTTATTACAATCACGTAAATATGTAATACTAACCTACACCCTTGTTTTTAGTGACCCTGGCTTTCGAGATGAATGTGAATGAACTACGCTTGCAGGGATCCTTGATTGTTCTCTTGGGTGTGTCTTGTATTGATTCTACTATCGTTTGGTGAAATCTAATAACGTTACTCCAAGGATTGTTAGTGGGGTTGCCTAATATGATATGTTGTGTACGTAAGATCTAGCTTATCAATCTATTTTTTGTGTTTTTGTTTTTATTATACTTACGTTCTTTTTAAGTGTAATCTTGTATATCGGATTTGATTGAATATGAATCTTTAGTTTTATTAAACACCATCATCATATTGTTTTGTGTGCTATGACTATTGGTTAACTGTTTGAAACTTTACTATTTGAAATAAACTTTAACTATTTGTAATAGAGTAGATTTACGTTGTATCACATATACGGCAGTGTAGGCAGAGGGCACCAATTGTTAAGACACGTTCCCTATTTTTCCGCCAAAATTTTAAAGCTATTATATTAATAAATAATTCATTCCTTGAGTGGGGGTCAAACCCACTGCCGTCACGTTACAGTCACACCCTTGTGCTCCTGCCCAACGACCTCTAAGATAGTTAATAGATAACTTACCGAAATGGAATCACTGCGCCAGAGCTCAATGAAATTTTGGACCATCTTTCTAGAAACGTCGAGTACACGAAAACCTGTGATGTTTATAGCACCAAACTCAGTTACGTCTTTTTCCCAACGATCATCCATTACCTGAAACAAGGCGTAAATTTGAACCCCCAATTAAACTTAGAGAATAGTTGACCCTTTTACGCTTTTGCGCAAATGTTTCTGAGTAATATAATCACCACGCTACATATACACATACATCTATGTGTATATATGTATATACCTAGTGACACACTTCTGTTTACAGTTCGTGTGAATTTTTAATGAACTATGCTTATTAGTGAAGACTTTTCCATTCATGTAAATAGAACATTTTGTTTGAACGAACCCCGAACCGACTGTCTTTTTACTAACCAGACAAAATGGAAATGGGTCACGTTAACAGTTCGAGCGTATAATTTTTATTTGGTTTTTTTTTTGTTTTTGTCTAAAGCTAATTAGAAAAGCATATTCAATGCAACGTTGAAACGTATCTACATATGTGCAGATTAAAAAATAACAACGTCTATTGTGTTCTGATAAAACATAACGGTTCTTCATTTCGAACCATATTGATCAGACGAGTGGCCAATTATTTACTTGACTTTACCATCAATTTACTTATATATGCTTATATTTGTCAAAGATTTATGAGATATTCATATTATTTTTATTACATTTTTTTTAGCTTCACGCTGTATCCCGCACGCAGCAGAGTAGGTAGAGGGAACCTAGTTAAGTCACGTCGTTTCCCATTTATTATAATTTCATTTACAAATGAAATACATTTCAAGAAACAAATTAATTGTTATTAATGTCTAGTAATATATAACAGGAGGCTAGTAGTAGCGCAGGAGCACAAAGTGTGACTAAAATCGACTGGTTGTGGATTCGATCCCAACTCGAGGAAAAGAAATATTTATTTACATTTATATTTTCATTTCTTCGCTCTGGGGTCGAGGCAAAGCTCGGCGCTGAGTTCCGCCACTCATCACGCAATGCCTCCAGGACTTGGCGGAAAGTGGGGAACGGAGTGTCAGAACACTATTTTTCCTCTGCCTACCCTGCTGTATGCGGGATACAGCGTAAAGCTGATTTAATTTGATTTGATTTTAATATCTAATACTAATAACTTCATGTTTACCTTCATGCTTCATTTCTTCTATTTCTAACAATTACATCACAAACGATATAAACACAAATTTTGGCAAAAGCATAATAAGCTAACGATAAATCGGCTATAACAGTCCAATACACTAATATTTGTAAAACAGAAAATATTATCCAAATACCAGCTCGTAATTGCATTCTCGGTGCACTTTATCCATTTTATTGCCGTACTTCCATAGCAGAAATCCATTTGTAAAAATTACAACCGTTCCACAGTACTAAAAACCCCAATTTTCGGGATAATACCTGGAAGCAGAATAGGTTGTAGATACCGCAGTGGGTTAACGATGACTGGTTGGGCACTCACCAGACCACTTAGAAAGTAATGATAGTTTCGTCGGCCAAGATGCACGTCGCGTACGTGCAAAATTAGTGCATCTTTTGCCAGTTGGGTTTCACAGTCGAGGATGACGTATTTGTTGCTCCAACGGTCGATCTTCTCTAGGGAGACGAGAAATGTGACCACTTCTGTTGCATTCGCCACCCGTTTCACATTTGTAATGCGAAACGAAGCCTTGCCTGGTTGCAGGCTTTGGTAGAGTTGCTGTAGGCGCAGCAGCCCTGTAAGGAAAGAAACAGGTTAAAATGTCTGTTCGTTATATTGTCTGTAAGAAATTTACCATAAATATAATTTAATAATATTGTTATAGATTTATATTTGATCCAATAATATTATTTTTTTCAATGTTTAAAGTACTTATGTATTCATTCTGTTTAATAAAACAATTAAATTATGATTAATTCTCCAATTTAATATAATAAGCAAAATAAGCCTAATTTTGATAATTTAATTCTTAGAGTCTAATTTTGATAATCTTATATTGTTCTTTTTTCACGCTCTTCTCTCATTTAGTGGTGTAGGCTGAGAGATCCAAGGCAACTAAGTTTTAGACACTATTTACACTATACCCTTACTATACGAATTTGATTATTTAACATATATGAAAATTCCAAAAATATGACGGGCCAATAACATTAAATATTTCACCTACTCATCATTTATAAACATTATTTAAAAAAAAAACCAAAAATCTACACCACCTTTGTAACCTTCACAAATTAAACTAATTTGATGAAAATCCTCCATTCATTTCACGTCAAGTAATGTATACTCGTATACATAATTTTATAAATAAAAAATAACTTTATTTACATATAAATAAAATCGCGAAATTTTAATTTACTACTTTATCGTTGGTTATACCTGAAAGGTTTCCGCACCAATTAAGCCGACGCTATGCCATAATAAACGCTGTAGATTTGAAATTTTACACTCCAATGTAAAAAGTCAAAGGTTTATTCATTGCGATACAAAAATGTAGCATGTGAAGCAATTAACTGTGTCGAGTTGAAACTTGTTCAATAACCTCAGAAATATTTGAAAGCTGATGTGATGTTGCTGTTCCCTTCGTCGTTATATGATTTTGCCTATTTGTATACAAGAATTTGAGTATATGTAAGTTTATTATATGTAAAATAAATCAGCTTCGTCCCATAGTGGGGTAGGCACAGGGAACCTAGTGTTAAGACACTCCATTCCCCACATTCCGCAGAATTTTTCTGGATTGGCTTTTGCTTTGATGCCAGAGTGAAGAAATGAAAATATTAATAAATAATTAATCATTCTCCCGAGTGGAATCGATCCCGGGAATCCCGGGATAGAACCCACAACCGTAAATAATATTATTTGTAATCGTGAATCTAAGAAAAAAATATTTATTATATGCCTACCTATTTTACATAAAAAATCGCCCACAAAATCAAAGAAAAATATTCTATAAAATATTTATATCAAATATTTTTGATATCATCGACAATTAAGTTCATTTATCGGTTTTCATTCAGATAAGTTATTTATTCCATATTGCTATAATCACGTGCTAACCTCATTTTGTCCAAAAGAACGCAGAGACAACGTCTACGTAACTTGATGCAAGTTGGCAGTGGTGAAACTTAATACTGCGTCGTAACTACAGTGATGTAGGTAGAAAATTGTTAATAGAAGTAGGTATATTCTTGTGTGAAAATCGAATCCACAAGCTACTTACGAATTTCGCACTTTTTTAAAATTGCAAATGTTTGTTTTTCGCATAGAAATACGATTTATAAGGATTTTTATCATTTTTTGGTTTCAAAACTACTGAAATGAGGTAGACCATTGTGGTGCAGGGGCACTACGTTTGACTGTAACACTACATTTGAGGATTTGGATTCTAACTTGAGGGAATCCATTATTATTTATTAATATATTTATTTCTTTGCTCTGGCATCAAGGCAAGAGCTCAGCGTTGAGTTCCGTTATTCAATACGCAATGCCTCGATAAATTCGGCGGAAAGTACAGAACGGAGTGTCTTAACACTATGTTCCTTCTGCCTACTCTGCTGTGTACGGATAGACCGAGTAGCTAATTTACAAAACGACTGTAAATGGACACATAAAGAGGAAACCAAAACACCATTCAAAAGACTATCATTCATCACAGTCTGATTTTGATATGTATGTTATAGTCATAATTTGGTAGTAATATCCGCGAAAAGATTGGCGTGAAGACATCGTCCCCTAGAAAAGGGTTGACATCTGCGTAATAGAAGCGTTATCGTTAGATTTGGGCCATCGGTGAGATTAATGTTGTTCACAAATATCATGTTAGTTTACATTATTATCAGTCAAAATTGTTGTTCATTGTTTAGTGATATATTATTATAGTTTATGGCACAATATCACAGATTCGATATTGGTTTGATTTTTTTAGGGTTCCGTAGCTAAAAAGGTAAAAATGGAATCATTGTACGATCTCTTTGTTGTCTGTCAAGACTTTATACATATGTCAAGATCACGTGGAGGTATAAAGCTGAAATTAATAGCAAATATTTAAATTTATGGTTTCTAGGAGCACAGAAAATTTAATTTCCAAGTCAACGCAATTAAAAGACACGAAAGTATTTGTATAAAATTTGCGTAATCAAAACCTAAAGAGTACTTCCCGTGGACCCACAGTTATGAAATTAGATTATTATTACTTATACAAATATAAGGAAAAATCTGAAAAGTAAAAATTTATAGGTATTTCCTAGAAAAAATAATTACATTTTTTTATAGTTCATTTCATACGAAAACTAAATACATACGAAAATTTAAATTTGTCCAAAAAAATGTATTTACTTCCTGTTTGTAGGTAAACGGAAGTAAATCCTGAAATTGGTACCGAACCTACAGTGTGCGAGTCCTAGTCAAACTTAACTGGTTCATATTTCTTTATATAATTCCCAGTAAAATTTTGTTTGTAGCTACTCGTTGCGTAGGAGCACAAGCATGTGATTGTAAACACGACAGGTTGAGGGTTCGATTCCACCTCGAGGAAATTATATATTTAGTACTTTCATTTCCTTGCTCTGGTAACGGGGTCCGGAATTGCCTCTAGAATTCAGCATAAAATAGGGAACGGAAGTGTCTTAACGACAATGGCGTACCTCAACACTAGGTTCCCACATACCGCTTTGCCTACTTCTGCATTAATATTAAAATAAATATAAATAGGCAAAGAAAAACCGCGTTAATCATTATATTTTACTACATTCAGTCTCAGCTAATTGCTGTATACTCTAAGCAATTAAAGTCAGGCACGTGCACAACGACAACTGCCGACTACGACCACTATTATTATACTAATGTCACTTTGAATTTAGTAATTAAATGATACGCAACAAAAATTTTACAGTTTTGTTTATTCCACCGTCTACACTAAACTGAGATGTTCAAGCTTGTTCGTATTGCATTTCTTGTCGTTATTCCGCTAAGTTGCTCTTCATGTTTGCCAAATTCGAGTCAAAAAGTTCTACATTCGTAGGTACATACTGACTTCGTTTTTTTGTATCTTTCGCGTTGTATCTCGCATGTATGCCGTATAGATAAGGTAGGTTCTGTAGATATTGCGTGTTGAGTGGCGGAACTCAACGCCGCGATTTGCTTCGACACCAGAGCGAAGAAATATTTCATTTCCTCGAGTGGCAATCGAACCCACAACATGTTGCGTTTACCCCCCCTGCGCCACGATTGACCTCATACACTTCCTAACTTAAGATTAACTGAATATTAAAAGGTAACCATATTCTGAATTGCTAAATATGTTGATTTTTCAGAACAACGTTCAACTCCGCCTCTTTGTAGTATGAAATATTGCTTAATCCTTGGACAAATATACTTTGGACTCATTTCAGTGTGGCCGATAGCAAGTGTTTACAGTGGCGACGAATTCAGCCTTTCGCAAACATAATACAATGTTTGTGGAGCAAACTTCCTTGCTTGCTGTATTTAATTGTAATTGGAGAAACGTTAAAATGAGGTATTTCTACAAAATTTCGTCGATTTTACAGTTAATCTAGAGTTATATTTTAGTGAGGCCGGTCGTGGCGCAGCGGCACGAGGTGTGACTGCAAAACCGACTGGTTGTGGGTTCGATCCCCACTCGAAGAGATGAAATATTTACTTAAATTTATATTTCCATTTCTTCGCTCTGGTGTCGAGGTTAAGCGCGGCGTTGAGTTCTGCCACTCAACACGCAATGCCTCCAGAATTCGGCAGAAAGTGGGGAACGGTGTGTCTTAACACTAGGTTCCCTCTGCCTACCCTGCTGTGTGCGGGATACAGCGTGAAGCTAATTAATTTTTTTTTTTTATATTTTAGTTACGGTTGGGTAAGAGTTAAAAAATGTGGCATAAAGAGCTGGTATGTAAATAAAATACACATCGGCTTTCACGAGTACTTCACTGAACGAATGAATGAATGAAATTTCAATATTTCAATATTATGGAATAGCTAGGAATTGAGAGTGTATTCACTTCTAGGCCATATTCATAACTCAATAATAAAATTGGATAGTGAAATCGAGTTGAATTGGAAAATATGTTATTTTATAATTTGTGGTGATAAAGAATTATAAAAAAAATACGCCACTTGAGGTTTGTTTCAGTTTTCAGATAGATTTTTAAAGTATGTAATTAATTAGTCAATGGGGAAGTTTTCTATTTTGTATGTATTTCGATTAAAAATGTATTTATTTTATTTATTGGGAATATTGTAAGACTAAAATCTAGTGTATTTTTTTTAAATTGCAAATTTAGTGCAATAACTGATAAAATTATTTTATTATCTCGTATCTTCTGCAATCTGCAGGATAATTTGCAAATTGCAGACATAGTTTCACAGCTCAATCCAATATTAGTATTTCAATTATGACAATTTCAAGTTCATTTAAAAGTGTCTGAAAAAATTCTGATGGTTATAGTATCAAATTTGATACATAGAAAACCTAATTTTGATTACATAAGTGAACTTCGCAATTTTAACTTTATACAGCTAAATAAAATTTAAAATTATTTTTTACAGCTGAATAAGGCAAATGAAATGAAAGCTGTGTCACCAACTAAGGTGGGCACAGGGAACATGGTGTCCAGTCACTTTGCTCCTTACTTTCTGCCAAATTCTGACGGCATTGCGTGTTGAGTGGCGGAACTGAACGCGTTTTGCCGCTTTACTACAGGGCAAAGCAATGAAGGTATTAAATATTTTTTCATCTGGACTGGCCTCTATTAGAAATAAGGAAAAAAACAATAAAAAAAGACAGGCGACGTCTAAAGTATTTTAAGAGTACTTATAAAGTATGAACATATACGTATCATAACATCCTTAATTGGACGAATAGAAACCCAAAACACATTTATTTCGTCTCAATGAATTTTATACAAAAGTTACTTTATTCGTAATTTAACAAAAACCGTTTGTGGTTTAATTATTTCATTGTACTTTAGCTTTTATTTTAAGGAATGTTTTAAATGTATTCACTATATTATATTTCTGTTTGAAAATTTATATGTTGGATGGACTTGAATAATTATATTGTGTAAGCTAGCGGCCTCCGCGCGGCTTCGGCTGCTAATATTTATTTAATTTGTTTATTTTAGTATGATTATCTTTACTGTTTTACACTTAATAAATGACAATTTAAATATCTTGAGATTTTATATGCTCGTAAAAAATTGGCTACTATTGGCTAAATTGGTTACGGAAAAATATTCTAGGTAGTACGTACGTAGTTTTTTCTGGGTAAATCCGGGATCTCGGAATAACCCTTTCTTTTTCTATCTATCAGTGAAAGGTCCATAAAAATTAGTTCAGCTTGTAACTGACTCCCCACTCTACTCAATAAAATATTTAAATAAAATTATTTAAATAATAATTTTAATATTTTAGTATGGCTCGTGATACGTCTAATATAGTTAGAACCCTTCCGTAGTGATCGTAAGTAATCCAAGATCTTTTAGAGATTCAGAGGTAACAGTATTAATATGAAATGTACCATAAATTTAATATAAATACAAATAAAATATATTATAATGAATAACATTTCATAGTCTGTCCGTTTTAATCTCCCGTGACATTTCTTAAGTATATCGAAGACGTCCTATCTTTTTCTCTACTATAAATGTGTAGAATCTTTAGTTATAATAAAAGGAAGAAAGCGCAAGGGCACCGCCCCGCCCCTACACCGTGAATTCCTACCAGACCGTGGTTGCAGCAGTCTTTATTGAACCCTCCGGGACGTTTTTGTGATCTTTCTGAATGTACTGGTTACGCTTGTTTATATTAAGATTGTATTAGAATGGCGATTCGTGACGTTGATTGATTTGTGAGATCAATATAAGTCGTTGGATCGAACGCACTATAGACAAGGCGGCCGATATGTTAAATAAACGCACGGCACACACCCCACAGTCGTGTCTCACTTGTTTTCTACATTAAAACAAGTTGTTAGACTCATAGGCGGACACTACTACATACACCGGAGTTCCAGGACATAAAATAGGACCACACACCTACTCATAATACAACGAGTTTTAGAACAACTGTAGAAATTGTTTTACATAGATGTATGTCCAATACCATACAAGCATCGTAAGTGCACCGCGAGACAACGTCGATCGCGGTGTAACAATAAAAGGCCATAGCAATTTGCCTAGACAAACATATTAGTAACAACGAAGCCAAGCAGCAGTCGGTTGTGACTCCAATAACAATTATTAATAAAATATAGCGTCAATAAACTCCGACAATTATACAAATAATTTATAATTAATATTTTGTTATTGTCTAATATCTTTATAATATTTAATTAAATATATAAGGTAATCTGTCAACCTTTATTGTATGTAGGACATTAAATAGACTCATATTATATAATATTTATAAATTGTAAATACGTATTTTGACATAATAGTTTTATACCATATTATAAATGATACTATTATATTTATACATATTTTCTTTCACAGCAATATTTTTAATATTTACGAATATTTATAAACAATTAATAAATATAATTTACCAAACTTATATAACTTTAATTACACGATTCTTACACACGCGTCTAACAAAGATGGCAGCAACCAATCTACGTATTATTAAAAACGTAATTTTACACACCTCCTAAAACATCGTTATGCATTTATTTCAACTTAATAATTAAATAATATTTATCTTTGTATGTTAATGGCATTACGTACATTAATATTACTCTCCTTTGTTTTAAAAATAATCTATTAAAAACTTACCGACGAAGTATTCCAAAACAAACAACCGTAAATACGTAATAAGCACTTATAACTTATCTTACCAGCCTCGAATACTTATATCACTATTAAATATATATACTAACTCACATGCTTCTTACATATAAAATGTAACTAAATATCTATTAATTATAAATTAAAACTTCTATAATCATTTTTGAATAATTATCCTTCTCCAGACGCGTCCGCCATCTTCCCTCTCTTTCTTTCCTTTTTCTTGACGTTGACAGTAGCTTATTCGGCCAATGTGATATTTTACAATTAAAATATTAATTATGTTATTATTTATTTTAAATTATAATACATATTTTTTTTATTAAAAATAATTTAATAATTATAAGTAAATGATATATTTTATCTGCGCATTTTACCTACGGTAAATTACGTCACTCTAATATTACTTGTAAATGGAACGCTTAATTAAAGAAATGAAGTAAACTATTATTTATAAGATTGTATTTATCGTAAGCTATAAATTAAATAATGTTATAAATTATATTTAAAATGTTTTTTTATAAATTTTAATTGATTATTTAATTAATTATATTGTTTACCTACACATTTAAGTTCTGGTATGGACTGTTACAAGCTGTTCCGGAAATTATTCCGGACGAATGGAAAGACAGTCATTCAGGCAAAAAATTTAAAATAGTTTGTTTGTGTTTTAGTATTAGAAAAAAAACTGTTCTTTTGAAATTACAGACTCACACTTCAATTATATTTATATATGTAGATCTCGTTCTATACTCGCCAACACGCTTTATCTTGAAAATTGTTCTGACGCTATATGCGGGATACAAAAAAAAAGTTATAAATAGCAAAAATTGAACCTAGACTTTCCACTCTGCAGTAAAACAATTACGTAAAGACTTTCACTTATTATTACAAATTTATTCACAACACTTTTCTATTAAATTAATTACAAATAACCTTTAATTAAGAGCAACTCTCGTGCAAAATGAAAAAAAAAATACTTAAAAGGAAATAATTTTCTCGCTTCACTTAATAATTTCTCAATTAAACGCGCACTTTTTATTGGAAGCCTCAATAGTTGAACGAGAAAAGCCGCTAAAACTTTCTATTTTCTGCTGACCATTTGGCCCATTGTTGAAATCAGCAGTACTGTACTATGTCTAAATTATTGCTTTCTACTGCTTGTTTTTTATGTACAAGAGTTTGTTTTGTATGAAATGTAAGTAAATTGGGTAGTTTTGGTTCATATCACATGTATATTTTACTATCTTTTCATATTTTTTCTAATTGATGCATAAATATCTATTGTTTTTTAGCTCAACGCTGTGTCCCGCATGTAGTAGGTTAGGTACAGGGAGTCTAGTGTTAAGACACTCCGCTCCTAGCCTAGTGTTGAGGGTCGGAACTCGACACTGGACTGAAGAAATGAAAATTCCTTCGAGTGGGAATCGAACCTACAACCTGTCACGTTTACAGTCACACGCTTGTCCTCCTGCGCCAGGTTTGACCTCAAAACAAAAAGTTAATAAAACATCAAAACCAATTAATATTTCAGTATTTAAGTCGCCGTGTAGTTTTCAAAAGTTTCACACTTAAAACAAAGATTATATGTTTTTAAAAGGAAGCGGATGAGAGAAGTTCCATCCAAGTTTGAGGGCAACGTAATCGAAGTCACGAACTTGGCGATTGACTTCTACTGGTCTATTCATCTTACGATATAAGAAAAGGCGCAATCATGACTCACGTCCAACGACCGACAACGCCGGAATTCCGTCGGACCGTCCACAGTCTTGGATAATTCTCCTCACAAAGAAATACATTTTAGGTCAGTTTACCCTGTAAATGTCATTTATACTTTCACTTTCTCGATATTAGTTGTTGCACTTGTATTTCCTATTATTATTTTTATATCTTAGAAATTTCTGGTCCACGTAGTGCTAGTGTTAAAAAATACCGAAAACATATTCTAGCTCCATTTATAGTTTCGGCCGCAATATTTAATTACTATTATTTTATTATATTCAGTGGTCAGTCGTGGCGCAGCGGCACGAGGTGTGACTGTAAAACCGACTGGTTGTGGGTTCGATCCCCACTCGAGGAGATGAAATATTTACTTAAATTTATATTTCCATTTCTTCGCTCTGGTGTCGAGGTTAAGCGCGGCGTTAAGTTCTGCCACTCAACACGTAATGCCTCCAAAATTGGCAGAAAGTGGGAAACGGAGTATCTGAACACTAGGTTCTCTCTGCTTACCCTGCTGTGTGCGGGATACAGCGTGAAACTGATTTACTTATTTTTTATTTTATTTTATTATATAACAGAAAATATTTAATTTTATTAATATAAATATTTGTAATTGCCAAAGTACAATAATACAGGGTGCGCACATGATGAGTACTTGAAATATTATATATGTTTCATTGGTCTGATCCAACATAACTTCGCCATTAGTTTAAGTAAGCCACACTACATATAATGCTTATTATATTTGAAGGACAGAAATGTAGAATCTATTAACTCGTACAAACACTTTTGTATAATATAATATAATATAAAATAAGAAGAATAAAGTAAACAAAATAACTATGTAAAAAAGGATTTTTTTATTATTTATCTAGTGGATTAGAGAGAAGAGACCGGTCGTGGCGCAGAGGCACAAAGTGTGACTGTAAAATCGACTGGTTGTGGGTTCGATTCCCATTCGAGGAAATGAAATATTTATTTTTATATTTCCATTTCTTCGCTCTGGTGTCGAGGGAAAGCGCGGCGTTGAGTTCCACCACGCAGCACGCAATGCTTCCAGAATTCGACGAAAAGTGAGGAACGGAGTGTCTTAACACTAGGTTCCCTCTGTCTACGAGTGTGCGAGGGATACAGCGTGAAGCTGATTTAATTTTTGATTTTATCTATAATATTAGATTACATACTCCGTTCTGTACTTTTCACCTGTTTTAGAAGCATTGGTAATATTTCAGCATCATAATTTTTTTTTTGTCATTGTAGACAATGAGACCCGAGAGACCAGAAGACCAGAGAATATGGTTTCAACTAAGTCATGATACCTATATACATGCGTATATGACTTGTATTAAATAAATAAACGTATGAGTATGCGGAGTAACCACAAAGTCGCTCAAGTGGTTAAGCGTGGCAAATATTTTCTTAGTGTCCTCTCTGGCTGGCGTTGTTTGATTTTGTTATTGTCCTGACCTTACGAGTGGCTTTTATTACTTTTGGGTAGGATTATAATATAGTACTTAAATGTTTGTTTATTTTAAATTATTTAATCTTATTTAAAAAAAAATCTTATTTCGTAATAAAAGTTGTTACACTTATGTCACACATCTCCGTCCTCCACGCATCATCCAACCTTTGAGACGTGTTGAGCGGTGGCGGAGTGTTGTCTTGTTACCAGAGAGAGGAAATTAAAATATTTTATAATCTTAACGCCACTGACGTCTTTATATTTAAGAATATAATAAAATATTTTAAATATTTTAAAAATTAAAATAAATTACTTTGAAGTGATATAAATTACTTTGCAGTAATTCTATGAGAATACTTGTGGTTAATTTGTATATACACATTTTTTTTTACTTTTATCTAGCACCCTCTAGATATGTGCTTACATAGTGTGCTTACAAAGAAAAATCATTCTGAAATTCAAATCTAAAAGCTTTTGGGTACCATATATTAACGAAAACAATTTATTTATACACGTATTCGAGTATTATATATAAAATTTAAATTGAATTTTAAAATAAGCTGCCTTGAATCTCTTACCAGATCTCCATATTTTTCACTTTATGGGCTATCAGATGGATGAGCCTTTTGTCACCAGCGGATTACTAAAGTTCAATAGTAGAAGTCCACAAGCGTCGGTATTTTTATGAGAATTTTTATGATGCTCGAAAGATTTAAATTTTCGAAGACGCTAACTTTGGAATGCTCAAAAACCTAATATCTCTGAAAGAGTGCGGTGATAAAACAGTGGCGTTGTAGTAATATATTATGAAAGGAGGTTCAAAATTTAATAACGGTTTGGTCTAATATATTTGGACGTCGGAAACCAGTTTTCACGAATCTGCACAAAGCTAAATGGTGTGAACGGAACCTTCTTGGATTGGTATAATGTGAAAGTAATAAAATTAATTATGGTTACAACACTGACGCCCTAAACGCTTGGGGGGAAACGACGTTTTATACATTAAACTCCCTGGATAACTTGAAACTCGGTAAAATAATTCTTGTATAGAACCCAGATCTGACGGCTGTGTTTGAAAATGAGGTCGCTTAAAATTTTATTTACCGAAAAATATCGATCCTATTATTTTTTTAGAATCGATTGTAATGCTTTTAATTTGGAATTTAATTATTAACTTTTTTCGTTATATATTTTTCTGTTTGTTGCATCTCACACATTGTAGAGTAGGTATAGGGAACCTGGGAAACTAATGTTAAGACACTTTGACACACTCTTCTGTTCGCCGAATTCTGAAAGCATTGTATGTTGAGTTGCAGAACTCAACGCTACCTCTTCTTCTACGACATTTTAATAATATATAAAAAGTATTAAGTTTGGCTATGTTAAAAATACTTGAGAGTGACTGTCCTTGCTGTGTTGTTGATGTGTGTTCTATTCTACGTAAATTCATGCTTAGCACTAGTCAGTATTAAAAGTATAAACCATAAAAAATATATAAATCATCAGTATACCATAAAAAATATATAAATCTAAATAGATATTAAAGAATAGAATTATTTGCTGCTTGATAAAATAAGGTGTTTGGTTCCGCCACCAGACGTACAATGTCCTTGAAACATTTAAAAGAGAAATTTAAGAAAGTATTGATTTAATTCTATCTTTCATCACAACTGACACGTGAAGTTAATATTATATATATATANATATAATGGACAACTGCAATTGGAAGATGTGTACCTGATTCAATGGTAATAAGCAAATTGTACAAATCAATTTATACAAATATTTGTATTTCTAATATTGCCGTGTTCTGCATCTACGGCTGCAATAAAGTAAAAAATATGAGAAGAAAAAGAAAATAGAGTTTTTTATCATTTTAGTTTAAGAAAAGTTTAGAAAACTAAAACATATGTACATATCAATCTGTAAGAGACAGTATAATATAACCTATTAAAATTTGCGAAAGAAAATCTTGAGAAAAGTTGAAATAGGTTTTGAAATGGTAGGAAACTCGGTTATAAAATCATGTTACAAATTCCGAATGAATAAGTCGTTTAGCTGCTATTGGCGGTCTTTGAAACTGCAATGTGATGTGACATTTATCACTTATCTCACCTATTTTATTTGAATATCATTTTTAAGTTCATAATTTAAAATTTTGAGCTATTACTACTTGAGTTGGGCCCAGTATTGAGGCCAGTCGTGGCGTAGGGGCACAAGTGTGACTGTAACTGCGCGACTGGTTGTGGGTTCGATCTCCATTCGAGGAAATTAAGCATTTAATATTTTATTTTTTTCGCTCTGGTATCGATGCAAAGCGCAGTGTTGAGTTATTTAATAAGCAATGCCTCAATAATTCGGCGAAAAATGGGAAACGGAGTGTTTTAACACTAGGTTACTTCTGCCTTCCATGCCGTGTGCGGGATACAGTGTAAAACTGATTTAATTAAATTAAAATTTTACTATTTGAGTTATTTGGTATAGCCTTTATCGATAGATGGACTATTCAACACGTTTTTTTTTATTCAAATCTGTAATTTCTGAAATTAGCGCACTCAAACAAACTCTTCCACTTTATAATTAATATAGATATTATACATCATTAGTAGCGCCGACGGAATGACTTTAACAGAACGCGGTAGTTGCGGATTCAATACTATGGGTGGTAAAGTTAATATAGACTTTGGTGTAATATTTCTATAAAATTTCTATAAAGTTGTTTAATATTTTTAGGGGCTGTTATATTTTTTCCTTCTCTCTCTCAATACCTAGTGCTCCGAGAACCTAGTGATCAGACACTCCGTTCCCGTTAAGACAATTCCATTCCAAAATTTCCACCGAAGTGCCACCAAGCGGATATTCACACGTGTATTCAAAAAAAACACCAACCAAGAAACAGAAAACAAACGAAATGAATTGCAAATTACAGACTAAAATCTAAAGTTTCTTTCGTTCGGTTGAGCTTTTGCTGCGATTACAAAAGCATTTACCCCGGTTCAGCCGAGGCAGCATCTTGTTTTATTCAGGGTCTTAGTAAATCCCACCCATTCTGTCGCGACAATGGTAGATCAACTCCATTGTCGAGTGTATCGGGTAAGGTGATTAGGTGTTTCAATAAGAAGTATATCGATATGCTGAA
The DNA here is from genome assembly GCA_013403705.1 of Heliconius hermathena. NCBI lineage: Eukaryota > Metazoa > Arthropoda > Insecta > Lepidoptera > Nymphalidae > Heliconius > Heliconius hermathena. The sequence continues at coordinate 105,931 of JAAIXJ010000486.1, forward strand.
TATGTAATAAATATTATGGCCAACACTATTATCGTTATTACTGAAAACTGCAAAAGTTACTTTATGTGGAGCTTTTTAAATTGTTTAAGTGATTTTGCTATTTTTTTTTGTTTTAGGGTCGTGGAGTGAGAAATCATTTTATTTATTATTTTTTGTAAGACAAAAGTAATTTGGCCATGCAATATTTCACTTTTCGCTGCATATGTTTTGTCTTCTGTCTTGTTCTAGTCTTGGTTTGTGAGGTAGAAGATATGTGATGATAAGAAAAAAGTCAAAGTAAATTTAATACATTATAAAATGCAGCACAGTGTCTGACTAAAAACACAATGTTGTAAGTTTAATTCCCACTGGTGGGAGTGAATTATATAAATTTTTATGATCTGGTAACAAGACAAAACGCGGCGTCCGCGGTTCCGCTACACAACACGCAATGTATCGAAAATTAAATAGCAAAGAATGGAGAATGAAGTGTTTTAACACTATATTCCTATCCTGGTATATCCAGGACACAGTTAGAAGCGCAATAATTCGTTATCTGAATCTTTACATAATATAACAACAAATGGCTTAAAGAACTTAAAATAGACATATAAAAGGATAAAATGGAAGATGCACTCAAAAAGAATATTCTAAGTATCTCACATATTTCTCGAAGGAATAAAGTGAACGTTAAACATGTCTTGAAATTTCATATTCTATATAAATACACGCATATGTAAATCAGACATTTTTTATATCTTTTAAATATTTTTTTATTTCATGGTTTTGTTTTGAAAAAAGAATATGATTCTATTTTTATAAATTTCATGAAATCAGTAATGGTCTAATTTCATTGCATTTAAACATTAACTAGTTATCACCCGCAATTTTGTCCGCGTAGATTTTTAAATGAGGCCAGTCGTGGCGCAGTGGCACAAAGTGTGACTGTGAAACCGACTGGTTGTGGGTTCGATCCCCACTCGAGGAGATGAAATATTTACTTAAATTTATATTTCCATTTCTTCGCTCTGGTGTCGAGGTTAAGCGCGGCGTTGAGTTCTGCCACTCAACACGCAATGCCTCCAGAATTCGGCAGAAAATGGGGAACGGAGTGTCTTAACACTAGGTTCCCTCTGCCTATCCTGCAGTATGCGGGATACAGCGTGAAGTTAAAAAAAATTAAATGAAATTTTTGCTTCGTCTCATTCCCGTACGAATTTTGAGAAATCTTCCGTTAGTGCTCCTCTACTCTTCCATACCTGCCTACAAGGCACGTTTCAACATTTTAAGCCCAGTTGGCTGCGCGTTATCTTTCGGTTACTCAGTAAAAGAAGAGTTTTATATAGCGTATATGTATTATAAAAAAATATAGATCCAATATGTTGCAACTTTTTATATAAAGTAGATTGTACCCAAGTCTTATTATATCACATAAACAAATTTCATATAAACATCGAACTAAATATAGAACTAAACTCGAGGCTGTCGTGGTGCAGGGTCACAAGTATATTACTTTAAATGTGACATGTTGTGGGTTCGCTTCCCACTCAAAGAAATAAAATATTTAATATTTTCATTTCTCGCTCTGGTGTCCAGGCAAAGCGCGGCGATAATTTTGATGACCTCCAGAATTCGGCGGAAATTAGAAAACGGAGTGTCTTAACACTAGCTTCCCTCTGTTTGCTTTGCTTTATGCGAATATAGCATGAAACTAAAAAGAGAGAGAAGATTTTATTATAATACAAATAGAAAAATGTATATGAAGCTTTATTTCGAAACCAAAATCTTCACTTAATTTAAAAGGACAGACACACTAGCAGTTTACTTAAGCTGGATACTTTCTGTAGTCCGAACAGCCGTAATTTTGCATACTGTCCCAGATTCTTGTAAAATGAGCTTACGCTAAGTTACGTTGTGTTAGCGTCGTGCATTATATGGGGGGCCAAGTTGTACGATCCTAGCGTGCCTGTTCAGTAAAATGCAAGTAGCATTATTATTTTACTTTTAGGTAGACTTTTAGGTACTTTTAAATAATAATGTTTTTTTAGCTGTATCCCCGCACATAAAAAGGAACATAGGCAGAGGGAACTTGGGAACCTAGTATTGATACTGCGTTCTCATTAATATACTTTCGTTTACCTTTTTCCTCGGAATTCTGGAGACTTTCAGTGTTGAGTGGTGATGGTTGAATAAGTATTAATTACATTTCTTCGAATCGGAATCAGCTCAGCTTGTTACGTTTACAGTAGCACGCCTGCTTCAAGACAGGTCCAAAAATAAGTACATAAGAGTTAATATGTAGAAATTCTGGAAGATGTTCGATGGTGTGATCCAATGCCATACATGTTTCACCCATATTATATCTACAATTACATAGTATTTAAGCAATACCTATTCCAATGAACATAAAAGGAAAACTTTGGATATGATACTGTTATTATACAATAATGAGAAACTTAACATTCAAAAATGCCCTGAAACTAAAAAGAAACTTATTATTATTTTATTTTATTATATGTAAAAATAACATGAGTACTTGGATAAAATTGGTTAACCGGGTACTACTATATGATTTCACTCTTTGATGAGTTTTAAATGAACAAAATTAAATTTACGGCCATCCATGTATGTATATGGTTTCAACGGTTTCAGTCCAGCGCTGATAATTTAATCAGAACAAACTACTTGGTTGATTTCGCTTTCTTTTTTGTATAATTATATATTTTATTGGCGACAACAGAACTTGTGATGTAGAAAGTTTAAAATAGAAAATTAATTTGGGGATTTTTTTAACAGTAAATGTCTTATGTCTACTAACAATTCAAATATATAATATACTGCAGTGAATTGAAAGTGGAAAGCAAAGTATATCGAAAAATTGTTTTTTTTTCAGCTTTATGCTGTATCACATGAATCTACCGCATGTAGCAGGGTATGCAGAGGGAACCTAGTATTACCGATGGACTATGCGTTTCCTTAAGATACTTCCGTTTCCCATTTACTCTCCAATTCTCGAGGCATTGCATGTTGAACTGCTGAACTCAAAGCCGCGCTTTGCCTCCGCTAAGACGCTCCGTTACCACAGCTAAGAAACCAAAATATAAAATATTTAACTTCCTCTAGTGTGAATCGAATTTACAATCGCCGTGTTTATAGTCACAAGCGTCACGACGGCCTCATAATTTTTTAGTCCCATACAAAAATATTTCTATATACATCTCTTTGAAATAAACTTATTACCAGAACCTATAAAATTATTTCATGTTTTTGTATGAATCATACATTTTGTATCAACGTACAAAAAATACCCGTGTGTAAGAAATTATTATTTCTATAATGGAAACTAATGAGTCGTTGCACAACACAGCCTCGTTTAGACCGTTTAATATCGTTCAAACCAATTTTATAGGCAATTTTAAGTTCATACAACAATATTCCTACTAATAATAGTTCTAATAAATACTAAGATGTTATTTTGTTCGAGGAAAAGGCGATCTAGACGCTATTACCTTAGAAGAGATCAAAGGACTATAAATAGGCGAAGCAGTGAAGTAAGGGCTTTATTGCTTTTTAAATGCATTGTGTTTGCATGGCTTAATAAACTTATTTTTAATATTAAAATTTTATACAACAACTCAGAAAAATCCTCTGATCAGTAGTTCCTTAGATTAGTGTTCAGTCAAACAAACTTTGTCGTATTAACGTATATGACTTGTGTTGACCTTTAATAACTGCAATATAACAATAAGTCTCGCTTCAATATAAAAAGTAAAAGTTTGTTATGCGATACACGAAAACTAGACTAGAAGTAAAAACAGACAAGGAACTTGATTGAATCCACATTACTTTAATCTTAGCGGAACGTCCTATTTTTACATAGTAAAAACTATGAAAATATAAAATGTATTCCTTCTAAGTTAGTTTTGTGAAAATGGTGGTTTACGAGTGCTAGGCATTTTAATAATGTTACGGTTCTTAAGTTTTATTTTTATTAGTTTCAACAATTCTCTTTAACTAAATAAATATACTTTTTTATTTATTGAAAAAACTTTATGTAGCTGTATATAGTTAGGTATATTTACTATAACCAATTATAACGAATATATTTAGTAAGTATTTAAGTACTTAAAATGAAGAGTGCAAAAATATCTAAATTCGACTATAAAAAGAAAATAACTTAAAATTTATTAAGCATTGTTCTTACAGTCTTACATTTTTTCTTTAAATTAATAAAATATCTAGAGATCTTAAATGTACTACACACACACACATACACCACACACGCAAGCACGCACGCACTCACGCACGCAAACACACACACGCACACAAACACACACATAATATTTTACTGATAGCCAGTCATAAAGGTCCATTAGCAATTTCAAAACAGTTATGTTGTATCTAATAATTTCTAGACTTGATAGAGGAAGATATGAAAGAGATATGCGAGAGGGAACTCGAGCCTATGCAATGCAATACTTTGGTAATGAAGTTAGAATGATTTACTATGTATTTTAAATATTTAAATTTTGCAGAGTAAGCAGAGGGAACCTGGGAACCTAATTTTAAGTTACGTCCCCACTTATCTTCTTGGAGCAATTCCTACTAGTGGAATGATTTTTTTTTATTTCCTTGCCTGCCGTTCAGGCAAAGAGTGGAAAAATAAGAGGTTAGAATATCTCAGCCTGCCTTGTATGCAGGATAATGCGTGAAATAAAAAAAAATAAGCACACTTGCAAAAAAATATAAAATATGCTTTATCCTATCCTAAAAACCCTATAATTTTGAAATAATTATAGGGTAGGGTAGGATTACCAGCAATTAGATTAATAAAATTTAACTTAAACACCTACAAGGAGCGAGTTACGTAAACTTTTCAATTCTTCTGCCATTGTTGTGAAATAAATATTTATTGTTTCATTTCCTAGTTGGCGTCCTATAAAAGACTGTCCGCAACTTTATCGTTAGTTCATACTGGAGTCGCGCGGCGGAGTAGAAATAATTTACGACTTTTGAAGATACCGCGCGGTCCCTTATTGCCTTCCACATAAGGATTCTAATTCAAGGAAGTCGCCTAACACACCCCTATCACATTTCAAATGTGAAGCTTATGACAGCCAAGTACAGATATTATTTGTGAATAGGTTTCAATTGCCTTAAGTATTTGTTTATGTTTGCACGCGATTTTGCTCTTGTGTTTGGTAATTTTGGTTTGATATTGTGGCTTTTTAATAATTTTTTTTGTATTTTATTAGATCCTGGAATAAGTTATCGCTGTTTTTTTTTTTTTAATTAATTTAAAATATAATGCTTACAATGACATTACTCAAAGTATTGTCCATCATTAGAGACCACTTTCTCCCATCTCTCTGGTAGCAATTGAATCCCCCGTCGGAAAAACGACTCATCTTTCGAGGCAATCCAGGAATCAAGCCATTTTTCGGCTTCTTCAAAAGAATGGAAGCGCTGCTCGCTTAAACCGTGCGCCATCGACCGAAACAAGTGGTAATCGGAGGGGGCTATGTCCGGTGAATACGGCGGGTGGGGTAGAACTTCCCATTGAAGTGTTTCCAGGTAAGTTTTGACTGGTTTTGCCACATGTGGCCGAGCATTATCATGTAATAAAATCACTTTGTCGTGTCTCTGCTCGTATAGTGGCCGCTTTTCTTTCAGAGCGCGACTCAAACGCATCAACTGAAGTCGATAGCGAGCTCCCGTGATAGTTTCATTAGGTTTAAGCAGCTCATAATAAATTACGCCCTGCTGATCCCACCAAATGCAGAGAAGAAGCTTAGAACCATGGATATTTGGTTTTGGCGACGATGTTGATGCGTGACCCGGCATGCCCCACGATTTTTTTCGCTTTGGATTGTCGTAGTGAATCCACTTTTCATCCCCAGTGACGATACGGTGCAGAAAACCTTTTCTCTTTTGCCGTTGAAGCAACAATTCACACATGAGAAAACGTCGTTCTACGTCTCTCGGCTTCAACTCATACGGCACCCAATGCCCTTGCTTTTGGATCATTCCTAACGCTTTTAAACGTTTTGAAACTGTTGACGCATCTACTTGTAACGTTTTCCCGAGCTCTACTAACGTCTGACATGGATCTTCTTCAAGCAATGCCTCCAATTCTGTCTTCAAATTTTGTCGGTGCTCCAGAACGCTCTTTGTCTTCAAGGTCAAGGTCATTACTTTTGAAGCGCCTAAACCAGTCTCTGCACGTTGTATTCGACAAAGCATTGTCTCAACGAAAATTCTGTGTGCTTCTGCTGCAGATTTTTTCTGAATAAAACAGAGCAATAAAATTTTCCGCAAAAACACTTTATTTGGCACAAAAGTACACATTTTCACAAAGGGAAAATAAATATGTAGTTGACACTGTAGTAAACACTATTCTATTATAGTTTGAGGTTACATATAGTACTACTTTGGTGATTCGTTACCGTACGAAATTCCATGCACAGAGTGTCGCAACGCCATCTTTCAAAAAACAGCAGCAACTTATTCAAGGTCCTAATATTATAGTATTTTTTAAACTTGTTTTGAAGTGAATACCTCTATAAATTTGCTACCATACGGGGACAATCCAAAAACCTAATGATAATAAAATCCAGTCATACAGTTCGGCCTTGTAGTTTTAAAACTATCCGCAACATTCAAAATAAAATGGTACCACTGGATAGCTAAAGAAACAAAGAATTTAATACAGTAAGAGAATAGTGACATATCGCGCATGGTGGAGAGAGAAGCGACGCCATATTGAGGTTGTTTTGCTGCGATTCGTGATTTGCAATCAGTATAACCTTCGACTCAAAAAAGCTACGAAGGAATTTATCGATTGTAAATTTTTAAAAAAAATCTAAAAGTGACAGTGACTATTAGAAGGTTTTTTAATAAATATTAAAATTATATAATGTCGGCCTATACGCGTCTAAAAGCCAAACCAAACACAAATATCGTATAAAGTTGGAGAGGGCTACTCAAGAACAATCAAATGGTAGTAATAAAACACCATCTGTCCAAATGAAGCAGTGCCGCGAACGCAGAAGAATGAATGCTGACGAGCGGATCAATGACGTTGCCAGTACATCTGCAGCTGGGGCGGTTAAAAAAATGCAACTAGATGATGAAATCGCTTCTATATCGACAATGAAGTATATAGCTATATATCGTCATAATCGACGATTATGAAGAAACATTGAGCAGCAGCAAGTGTACGTTCAGTACAACGTTTGTCAACAACCCATTCGGTCGAAAGTGTGATGTATGTGATCGTCCTTTGTTTTTGCGGCAACAACAGATGAACACCTATCTCTGCTTTAAATAACTTTTCGGAAGAGACAGTAGGGAACTTTAAACTGTGCGGTTAGATGGCCTTTATATGATCAATATTCGAGAAGATTTCAAATTTTATCACGGAATCGGTTAGGCGTCTCTAACAGTTAGAGAGAAAAGTGTTCCTGATCAGCATTGTATTATACTTATTACCGCCATTAGTGCTCAAAACTTTGTCACGCTCTCCGAAGACTTCTCAACCGATCTAATTATTTGGCAATCAGCTAAACTTGAATGGAAAAATCCATGCCAGAGAAAGTACTGGCTTTGATCTGAGATCATATTGTAATAAGAACAGAATATTGCAATTGCATCAAGTCGCAAAGCCGGTGGAGTCATCATAACATTGACGTGAGAATTATTATTTATTAATACTATTCAATTGAAAATGAACGACGCAAAAGCTGCTGGTATATGTCTAGTACACATAAAGGCCAATGCATCTTCAAAATCGTACTCGACTGTGTGTGTATATACATTCGGACACAGCGTGAGCAGAAATTAAACTCTTTAAGATACGATTGTTGTTAAAATATTCCAAGAACATCGCTAAAATAATACCCGATTACGAGCGATATTATTACATCAGTTATGACAGTTGGAGACTTTAACTTTTTCTTTAGTGGTCAAATAACATAAGTTGAAATAACTTCGTTCTTCATTTATTCCAAATAATTTTCGTATTAATTCCAAATAATTCCATTGATCCATTCTCAATTCTACACGGTAATTTAAACATTTCGAAATAGGTAAATCCAATATTGTACTTTGTTTGACTCAGAAAAATATTTTTTTCCGCTTCACACATTATCCCGCGTATAACAAAGCGGAGATAGCATAGAGTTTAAAAAATAATTTCGTGTTGATTGGCGGAAGTCAACGCCACTCTTTGTCTTGTTACCAGGGCAAAGAAATTAAAATAATAATATTCAATTATCTGTATAATGCAAATAATATGTTACTGAATAATTTAATTTGCTTTGGATCAACCTGTTCTCTAAACAACAAATTTTCGATCTGTCTGTCACATCACACTGTAAAGTCAAATCTAATTGGAATACTTAGCAGTATTGTCATATACTGTTCTATAACTATAACTCAGGAGGCCAGTTGTGGCGAAGGGGCACAAAGTGTGAATGTAAAACTGACTGGTTGTGGGTTCGATTCCAATTCGAGGAGATGAAATATTTACTTAAATTTATATTTCCATTTCTTCGCTCTGGTGTGGAGGCAAAGCGCGGCGTTGAGTTCTGCCACTCAATTAACAATGCCTCCAGAATTTGGCAGAAAGCGGGGAACGGAGTCTCTTAACACTAGGGTCCCTCTGCGTACCCTGCTGTGTGCGGGATACAGCGTGATTTTTTTTTATTTTAACTATAATTTTCCTAAATGTCGCCAATATAACATTAAATAAAGATATTTCGTAAATAAAATGAACATATCATCATTTAAACTAAGAAATATCGTTTTAGGTAGTATGTAAAAGTAAAAACTATTCATAAAAGAATTAGTAGGGCGCAGACAAAAATAGTTGCTACAGCAAAGACTGTCTCAAATACTAGGTTTTAGGGTCACTGTAACGAATCCTTTTCTTTGTTCTTTCTTTATCCAGCTCAGAATGTATAAGGTATTATGTCTTTGTTTTCTTATTAGCGTTCTTCAAAATGAACAAAGGTGAATTTGGCGTTTGTTACTTTAAAAATGTTTAATCAATATTTGTTTTTAATAATTCTGTATTTAAATATTATAAATCTATAAGTTATTAGACATATTTATGTCTTTTTAAATTATCATTAAAATAATATGGAATATTGATACAATACGCATGTTAATTATATATATAATCCAGTTTAGTAGTCCATATAATGCAGTTTATATATAATCCAGTTTAGTTTTTTTCTTATTATATAATATATATTAATAATTGATAATAAAAAAAGTCCCGACACAAATCACATCCATTTTTGTTACTATAATAATTATTATTTAACATAATTCATTATTTATTAATCTGATTAAATAGTAAGGAAAAAATAATAATAGAATAAATTTTAATCTTTTAAATTAATTTTTTTCATTTTTGTGATTTATTTGGGACCCTCGCAGCTCCTAAGTGTAGCATGTGAGTAAATGTAGTGCTTGAAGGTTCGATCGCCATGGAGGATAATTAATTAGTTTCAGAAATTTGGCGTTAAGTACCGCCGCTTGTCACGCGACATCTTGAATTGGATTGGGGAAAGTGGAGAATGGAGTATAATGATACTACAATCTAAAACACAATTTTGGTATAGTATAAAAATATCGAATTATATAATATATTAAATTAAATCAGCAGCACAGCAGCGTAGAGGGAACATAGTGTTAAGACTCTCAATTGCCCACTTTCCGTAGAATTTTTCGAGGCGTTGCGTGTTGAGTTGCGGGATTAGACGCCTTATAGCGAAACTTTTGCCTTGGTGCCAGAGCGAAGAAATAAAACTATCAATGATTAATAATTCATTACCTCGGTGGTGATCGAACCCACAACCGTCGCGTTACACTATATAACATATAATTCAAATTATAATATATTATATAATATAATAAATTGTATAATTCGACATTTTTGGATTACAAAAGAGATTCTACTATAAATTACTCCGCACGATGCTCTCATATGTTAACGACAAGAAGCTTATCACCAAATTAAAGCTGTCTGTGTAAGAGCTTATTATCATTTCGCATAAAGCGTTCGCAGCGATGTATTAAATTGCAACGCAAACCGGTTAGGACGAATGGCATACAAAGAATATGTTAAATGTATAGAGTTGCTTCAATCTCTTCTAAAATAAACGTTTTTGGTTAGAAATGTAAGTATAATTAATATTTTTGTATAAGAGTAAATAATAAATATGTTGTAATAGGGGTTGATTTTTTATTTTAGCGTATAAGGAGGGTTGAATGTAAACTCAGTGCTTCTGTTTATTTCGCGGCCGCGGCGGTCTTGAACTCTAACACGCAATGATTTACAATTTTAGAGAATTGGATAATATATAATTTTTTCCCAATAACAGTCGGTTCTGTTTTGTTCAGCAATTAAACATTCTCTGATTGTATGTAGACGACATCTATTAAGTACGTAAATTATGTACATACAAAAATTATATAGATATAAATAGTTTTCTTCTTTTTTTTGCTTAACACTCTATTAGAAACTTAGTGTTAGGACCCTCTATTCCCATTAAGAATATTCCGTTTAATATTAAATATTTTATTTCCAGTCGTGGCGCAGCGGCACGAAGTGTGACTGTAAAACCGACTGCTTGTAGGTTCGATCCCCACTCGAGGAGATGAAATATTTACTTAAATTTATATTTCCATTTCTTCGCTCTGGTGTCGAGGTTAAGCGCGGCGTTGAGTTCTGCCACTCAACACGCAATGCCTCCAGAATTCGGCAGAAAGTGGGGAACGGAGTGTCTTAACACTAGGTTCCCTCTCCTTATCCTGCATTGTGCGGGATACTGCGTGAAGCTGATTTCCTTGAATGGGAATCGAACCAACAACCTGTCGCGTTTACTATCACACTCTAATCCCCTGCGCTAAACGTTATGGCTACGTAGATACTTTAACTAAGCACACACAAATTTCATTGTTACAACATTTCGTGCAACAATGTAATCAAGACAATCGTTTGAAACTTCGTAATTGGCGATATTGGCATAAGAAAAGAGTGTGCTATTTCTGTAGAAGAGCATGGTCAATAGAGCGTTCGCCCTGGCTCGGTCGGCTCTCCAGCCGGCCTGAGTAGTTATCACAGCTATGCTGGATATTCTACGTCGAAGTACTAGTGTGTAAACGTTACGGTGGAACAGTTTGAAGAGCAATACGCTGGAATTTATTTGAATAGATTTGAAATTTAACATTTTATGTTTGAATGTGATGTGGGTGACACTAAATTTGAGGAACGCTGTCTCGTTTTCTTTATTTGAAAATGTTGTAGAAAAAACTGTAAACTAGAGAATTATGTATTTTTATTTTAAGTATGTTCTAAATTAACAATATTAAAATGCAATGTCTTCAAAATGATGACATTTTGAAGACATTGCATGATCGACATAAATCCAAACTCAAGTCTGGATTGACAATATAAGCGTTCAGCCAAATGGAAATCGAATCCACACTCACCACAATAGCTATACAATCATTTATATTTTTTTGCAACCATTAATTCTAAACTACTAAATCGCGAAATTTCCAAGATCGGTATCACCAGAACATTCTTGGTCTATAGCAACTATATAACTTAATATTACTTTTGTCAGCCCTGCATCATACCCGTAGCGTCCGGACCGCCTGCTATGACATCCGCACTTTCTTTTTATGTCTTTTTCATTTTTATTACCCTTCACTCGTAATACCAACTGTTATAGCAAACGATGTTATGGCTTTGTTTTCCTTTTATTGTTGCTTGTGCGTTTTGCTTCATGGAATTTCAATGGGATGGAGCAATTTTGTAGCGTCGGTGGGTGTGGGTTGAATTTTATTATGTATTTTTATATCGTCAGCTAATAGCGAGTAAATATTAAATTTATTATTTTTATTTTTGCTACTTAAAGAGATGTAACAGTCTGACTGTTTAATTAATTATTTAATTTATGCTCTTATTTTGTACGTAAGAAGTAGAAATCAATATAAATATAATAAACGAAGGAAGGAAATGAAAGGAGAAGAAGGAAACTTTACAATATTACTTACATTATAAAACTATGTGTATATTGGTACTTGAAACAAAGTGGACGTTACATACGGACGGTTTGACAGACGAACGTATATTATGATAAATAAAAGTTTCGTTTTTGCCATTCGACTAAAAATCTAAAAATGGCCAAAAAGAGAATGTAGAAATAAAATTATATCACAATTCATACGTACTCAAACCCAAGTAGGTACTAGGGTTGTTACGCGGCCCCGGATCATTGGTCTACTGTTTTTAAGTGGCCAACTGCATTTCTAAAGGAACTTCAAGTCCTTTCAGTTTAATTTAATTAGATAGCTTTCAATGCAGAACGTGGGCTGCAAGCTTCAGTGTTAAAATGAAGAGAAAATTTTAAGAAACTTACAATTATTTTGCTTAAAAATTATATTTTTAGACTAATTGATGTTTGTGGCTTCGTTATTATTATAAAAACGTCAGCATATTACTCCACTCCAAACTGTTCTTTTAAATAGAATATACATTTCTTAATTGTTATAATCATGAACGATATTTTATAAAGAAAAACCTACATACATACATATATTAGGTCACATAAGTTATTTCAATTGTAAAGTGTATTTTATTACTAAAATACACTTTACAATTGAAATAACTTTAGTAATAACTTTTTAAGGTTTTATAGGACTTTTTTGCCTATCAGCGATACATTTAAAATTGATTTTTAATGAAAAGATGTAATTTCACTTTACAAATTTTGATTTTTTAATTAGAACTAGTTCTTACTTCTTCTTACGAACTATTAGTTTCGAGTTCAAATATTGGAAAATTGTATAATATTTTTTTTGCACTCTTACATCTTGTTCAAAAACAAGAAAATTTTGCATATATGGAATTCAAGCATATTTTACATATATGGAAATCAAACACAAAACCGTCGCGTTACGGTCACAAGTTTGTGCCCCTGAGCCACGACGGCCTCACAATAAAAAATATGATGGCGCTGATAGGCAGTCGTGGCACAGGGGCACAAAATGTTACTGTAAAATCGACTGGTTGTGAGTTTGATCCAGACTCCAGGAAATGAAATATTTATTTACGTTTATATTTACATTTCTTTGCTCTGGTGTCGAGGCAAAGCGCGGCCTTGAGTATCGCCACTCAACACGCAATGCCTCCAGAACTCGGCGGTAAATGGGAAACGGAGTGTCTTAACACTAGGTTCCTACTAGTCTGCCTACCCTGCTGTGTGCGAGATACAGCGTGAAGCTGATTTTTTTAAATTTATTATGTGTGAGTACATACATGTTATTCATTTTCTTTTATTAGTTAATAATTCAAAGAAAATTCAATCAGCTTAACGCTGTATCCTCATTTTTTTTAATTTTCTTTGTATTAAAAAATTTAAAAAATAATTTTAATTTAATTTTTTAATACAAAGAAAATTAAAAAAAAAATTTGTAAAACTTCAGGCCAACTAATAAAAATGTAATTCTAAACAAAATGTTCCACCAATTATAGTTTACTCTAGTTTTTATTTTTATTTGTAGCTTCACAAACTGATAGATATTACTTTTTACACGCAACAGACAGTGTTTTATTTGCGTCACCTGTACCGCAATATTTCAATCAAACATAACGATCATCATCATATTGAAACAAGCTTTTGATTAATAGTAGGTAAAATAAAAAAAAATAAAAATGTACATTATAAAGCACTTTTTGATTACGTTTTTATAGTATATGGTCATCTAAATGACTTGACAGCTTCGTTGTTGTATTTTAGAAATCTTGTCACTTTTTAAATATTTATGTGTACGTTCTGGAGAGTTTGGTTTGGTGTATAGGTTTACTTTTCATTTCATCTCTACATCTATAACTTTTGAGGTCAGTCGTGGCGCAGGGGCACAAAGTGTGACTGTAACTGTAACTCTTGTAAGAAAAAAAAAACTTTGACAATAAATATTTACTATTTATATACAATTAAAGTTATTCTTTCTAACTGTAAATAAAATCGTAACAAGTTAACAACTTTTACAAAAAAAAATCAAATTAGATATTTTTACGTCGTAATAATTACATATCTAGAATATAGTACACTAAAAATCAGCTTTACGCTGTATCCTGCACGCATCAGGGCAAGCAAAGGGAACTTAGTGTTAAGACACTGTTTTCCCGACTTTCCGCTGAATATTTCGAAGCATTGCATGATGAGAAATAACGCCGGGTTGGTGCTAAATCGAAGAAATAACGATATTATTAAAAAATAATTAATTCCGTCGAGTGGAGATCGAACCCACTGCCCCTGCGCCACGACGATCTCATTTACTCTATATCTTTTTCAAATATTACTATGGAAGTAGAAAATATATCAGTGGACTTTAGAATTTTCATCAAAGTAAACTTTAATATCGATTTATATGCTGGTTCAAAATGTATTGCTCTTCAATGACTTCGAGTAACCAATATTTTATTACTAGACTACTCTGCTAGTTCCTATATAGATATTTCGTATATAGCAAGATTCGAAGTCGTGCGTCTTGGATACCTTCCAAGTGTTGTAGCCAATTAAACTGGACGTTAAAATCCTATCATATTTTTTTCTAAATAAGGTTTAATTTGGACCGTATCTAATATTCACAATTTTTTCACAAATTCGCGAATGTAAACGCGACAGGTTGTGGGTTCAATTCTCATTCGAAGAAATGTAATATTAAATATTTTCAATTCCACGGTCTGGTAACGAGACAAAGCGTAGCGTTGACTTCTTTCACAAAAAGCAATGCGTGCAGAATTCGGCAGAAAGTGGGGAAAGGAAGTGCAAGTCCTAGCAGTAGGTGCCCAAGTTTCCTCTGCTTTCTCTGCTATGTGCGGGATATAGCGTGAAGCTAAAAAAACATTATATATTTATAATCAGCCGAACGGAGTGTTATTAATTAATATAATAATATAATTAATATAATACTAGGCTCTTTATGCATACCGTACTACGTGGGCTAAAGAATAAAAAAAATAATAAAAAACATCATTTTCATAGATAATTTTTTGCTGTATGCCATAGCCGAAGCTGTAGGACACGTACATATGAGTATGTACATCTAAGACTAAGTATAACGTTATACAGAAAGGTTAATTATTAGAGTGAATCTGAGAACGTTTCATTATGATGTAAGGAAGAATTATTGTGCTTTCCTGGCCAACGGACTCTTGAGAGACACCATATTTATTATATATAAATGTACATAGATTTTTGTACTTTAGTGTTAATTATAGGTAGGTACGTGGGATCTCGAAGGGTAGGAAGAAAATTTATTTTGATACTAAAAATATTTTCTTGGATTTTTTATAGATATATTTCCCATTCCCGCCCAATTTCCATGACATTGCGTATCCAGTGTAAAACTGATTCCCCGAACACCTTTTATTTATATATTTATTGAATAATGCTATGGCTCATGTTGTGTATGGTGGTAAGAACCTGTTATCGTTGTGATTTAGAGGTAACAGAGTTAAAAATTTCATATTGTGGCTTCGGAAGGTATAATTCTAATAAGATCACCAGAAGGTTATTTAAGGTACTGGAAACTCGACTATATTGCATAGTTATAACTCGAAACTCTTCCGAAAAAAAATCAAGAGCGCGTTCCATCTTCTTCTCGACTATAACTACAAGTTGTCGTTAGTTATAATAAAAGGAAGAAAGCATAAGGGCACCGACCAGCCGCTACACCGTGAACTCCTACCAGACCACCACTGCAACTGTCTTGATTGAACCCTCCGGAATGTTTGTGTGTGTTATTTCTGAAGGTACTTGTTACGCTTGTTTATATTAAGATTGTAATCTGGTAATGGTGAATCGTGATGTAGATTGATTTGTAAGATCAATATAAGTCGCTAAAACGAACACACTACTGTACTGGTAGTAGGCGGCTGATGTGTTAAGTAAACGTACGCCACGTACTCCACAGTCGTGTCTCCTGTATTTTCTACGTTCGATCAAGGTATGAGAACCATAGGCAGACACTACTACATACATCAAAGTTCCAGGACATGAAATAGCATCACACACCAACTAATCACATATCAAATCGTAGAACAACAGTGCTCATACAGTCGCTGTAACAGTTCACATAAGCCCATCACTTCGGCCGCCGCAACGTCAAGCAACATAAAATATTGTAATTTTGGTCAAATCTTACTTTGATTCACAACATGTGTCGCCCCTACACATATTTTTAATAAGAAATTCGATCTTAAAAGATCGTGCAATTATAGATTTAGAATTATTATATTATTGAGCTGAGCGAAGCGAAGCTCTTACTGGTCAAAAGTGTAATGATTGAATGAAATTTCGTTGTAATGCTACTCCTCCTAATGGTGATAATTGTAATTGTAGTTTTTGAGTAAATGGTCAAAATGTGTACCATAGAGTTAAGCAATATGGCTTCGCCAGCTCCACCTCTTCGGACTCTAGTATTTATTTCATATTTGGTACGAGTCTTTATGTGTATCATATTTATTAGTACCGTAGTACTTAAGAGTTTGACTTACCCACAAATATTTAAAACAACAGTTGCGACACTCGGGCCTGACTGACAAAAAAACTACTCTGGATCAATATGATATTAACAATATAGTAATTGTATTATTCAATACTAACTATAATAATTATATGTATTGCCATTCATATTTTCATTATTATTTTATTTATTTTACTATATCATACGTGGAACTCAATATGCGCGATGGTCTTGTTACCAGAAGGAGGAATTCAGAGTAAATAATTGCCCTGAGTGGGAATCGAATTCACAACTTACACTTACAGTCAAAATCTACTACTACCTTATTTTATTTTACAAATCATTAGTGAGAGATACGTGAATCTTTATTGTATTAGAAGTAAAATTCTTAATACAAGTTTAAATTCAATTTCTTTAGAAGATGTTTGCGAATGCTTAACCGTACTTAATTAATTCTATCGAATTAGTCGTGGCCTTACCTAGTTGAAATTTGGATAAACTCATCATTTTCAGTTTGGCTACGGTATTTAATTTTATTTTTCTGAGCGAGACCTTTTATGTTTTAACATTAATAAGGTTTAACACGTTTCACGTCGCGTTTCTCAATTATTATATTATTGTAAAATATTTTAGTATATGGGCGGAAAATGTTGAAACAATACAGACACGGTACGGAGAAAGTTGAAACAGAAATGTTGTGGTAACAGTGGGTTTGTAAATATATAATAGAAATAAAAGTAAGAATGTAATAATAAATAAGTATTTTATGAAAAAAGTACTAACTTCTAATGAATTGTTTTTATCATGATTGTAGTGCTTTTTATCCGACATAGCTCTTAAATTAAGAGAGTTATATTTAAAATGACCTATAAGATTATTATTATAATATTGTTTTTATTTAATTTTGGAAAATATGAAATGTAATAAAAATTGAAGCTTTTTTAAAGCGTTTTCGTATACCATTTCCTGTAATTGCCTACCTAAGCTTAATTTATTATGGACATATTACTTAGTTACCTATGTTATAAGTTACAAAAAAAATTAAGTAGTGGAACATATTTCAATTTTATTTCAGATGAAAAGCAATACAATCACAATAATAACAATTTATTCGAAACCAGTGGAGCTTTACTATACTTATCCTTCTAGAACCTTTAATATATCTAAAAACCATATATTCTCGTATTTCTTTAATGAAAAAATATCACATTATATCTATCAGCGTTCGTAATACGAAAGCGTAAAATTAAATTTCTTAGAATAATGGGCCGCAGTTATTATAATATTAAAAAGGATATTACATACATATCTAATAACATACATTGATTATAATATAATTCACAAATCTAATAACTGTGTATGTGTTTTATATATAAAAAAATATATTTAAATTAGATGAATATTTGATTTAACGCGGTGGTAGTGCTTTCATATTAGGGACTACTATTTTTATAATATATTATAGTATATTATTAATTTGATTAATCAAACTGTGACTTTAAATTCTGCCACCTACCATAATAATTCTAAGTGAATAGAAAATAGAAAAGTCTTTTCTTTTCTTTCTCTCTTTATAAATGTTGATATAAAAATATATATCGATGAAAAATATTAAGCTGGACCAGAGCTAGACGAAACTAATATTAAATAACCTCTTGGGAAAGATAAATAGTACGTAGTTGCTTGAGAAATTTCCAACATAAATCTTCTAATCATATATTATGAACTTACCGTCGTGAGAATCGTAGATGAAAATAACGCTCGTCCAGCCGTAATAAGTAATGGTGTCGATAACAGCCTTATGGTAGTCCGGACGGAGGCTCACAGCGTAGTCGATCAAGCCAGATGTCGGGGGAAGTACCTGGAAATATATATGTTGAATTGCATTCCACGAATATTGATGTATGGAGAAATGTGAAAATATTTTGTTCTCTTCTAAGTAATGCAGCCGTTCCATATGCCAGCTAGTGTATAACGAAAATGCCACAGTGATAGCCTAATATGATATTCTGTTTTTCCATGTTTGCCCTGACAGTATAAAGTAACAGAACTCAAAGCCGCTCTCTGTGTGACAGAGAGCGGCTTTGAAGCCGCTTCCCCTACGGAGAAATTCAATTCTTTATTTTTTCTCATTTATTAAGGAATTTTTAAAAGAAGTTTAGTTAAAATGTTTTATAAACAAAACGTTAAAATTTGTTCTTATACAAAAGTAAGTGTCAGTCTGTAGAAGTAATAGACGTCTGTCTGTTAGTAAGGTTATTAAACCGCTGTACTGATTGTAATGAAATTTGATTCCAAGAAAGTTTCCAAAATTGGAAAATATATTATAGACTTTCTTTGTAGATTCTCATGATTTTCTTCCCAAATCTATGTATATGTAGAATGTTATGAATATAAATTTAATAAAAGTTTTTATACATGTTGTTTCATAAAAATATACCTAATGTTTTATGAAACTAGATCTTTTTTAATAAAAATATTAGGAATATTTTTATACAAAATATTTTTATAAAACTATACAATTTAAAACGATATTCGGTAATATTATAAGCCTGGATGCTTTTTTGTTCATGCGTACTCGTATATTTTTATGTTTTTATTAACTATGTAGTTCAAATATAGAGATTCTTATTATTGTTTTTTAAACTAGCTGATCGTTTTCAATTTGAACAAATTCTTAAATTAAAAAAACAGAATTGTCTCTAAATTAACTCTACAATCATTCACATTACTCTGCATTGAGGGCGTCGTAACGCAGGGGCACAAGGGTGTGACTGTAACGCGATGGTTGCGGGTTAGATCCCCACTTGAAGGAATGAATTATTGTTTATTAATATTTTCAATTTTTTATTCATCTTGCCTTGGCAAATAATACGGCGTTGTGTGTCGCCAGTCAATACATAATGCCTTGAAAAATTTGGTGAAAGGTGAGGAACGGTGTGTCTTACCACTATGTTCCCTGTGCCTACTCTACTGTGTGCGGGATATAGCGTGAAACTGTTATAAAAAAACTCTACAATCAATATTTCCGTAAAGGAAATTAGAACTACAATTTTCACTTTTAATATAATGCACCTCCTTGGTTCCTTTTAAAATTCCATATTCCTTGATATTAACATTAATGTTGATATATCAACTTGTGGCAATATCCTGTGTTTACCACCAATAGTTCGGTTTGACTGCGGCGAACCATAATTATACCCAGCTGTACAAAATGTCATATTAGCGGCCGCTACGGCTATAAGCGTATAGTAAGCTAAAGAGTAAACTATCTATTATTATTAATGATATTCCTAAAATATACTTAGAAAATGTTATATTGTTTTTTAATGTGTTTTTAATAATTAATCTGTTTTAATATAAGCGAAATTAAAAAAAACTAAAATAATATATATTAATAATCAGCTGAGCACGTTCTTTTTTATTCTCACCGTGACATCCTCGTTAGTACTTGCCATTTTGTGTCATTGCAGATTCGATCAGCTAAGCCGACTCCGAATATCCTACGAAGAGATCGCATCTCCACGGTATTCATCTTTCTTTTATTCTTCTTTTGCAATACCCCACGTTTCGCTAAAGTATTACAGAATCGGTACCAAAACTGCATTGTGTACGGATAATCGCGCAGCTGTGCTGACATTTCGCCGTCTCATAAATGCAGCTAAGGCTCCGTTAACCCTGTTATCTTCAGCAATACTCCTTTCCACATCCATCTCGTACTGCTTTCTCTATCTCTATTGAATATACTTCCCAAATATACCCCTTCATTCACTTGTTCTAATATCTAGCCATTTACACTGATCTTGCATTCAGTCCTTTCTTAATTTCTTTCAAGAACCAGAAGAGAAGAGAGAGATCATAGAAAATGTATGTTTGTAGTTCACTTCATACAAAACGAACCGCAAACGACAATTGACGAATAATCGACATAATCGACAAATAAATCGACTTGAATAAGGTATTCTTTTCGTTGACCTGCATCTTACAAATTTTACGGAAACCTCGAAGGGCGAATCCAACTCGCACTTAACCGATTTTAACCGGATATGTGCATAAGTTATATATTATGTGAGCATAACTAATATTGATACTGCAAACGCATATCGATCACAAATAAAACTAAGTATATTAGAAAGATACACAAAACAAAAGTTATTGGAAATGCAAGGTAGATTATTTGCGCGAAATGTAGGAAAATTAATTTATCTTTGCAATAAACATATCTGGAATTCAAATAAGTTTTTATAAAGTTTGTTATTTATCAATTAAAACGTAGGATTCATGTATATTATACGTATATATATATATATATATATATATATATATATATATATATATATAGAACCCAGAAAATTAAATATTTAATATTCTCATTTATTCGCTTTGATGTTGATGCGAAGGACGGCGATGAGTTACGCCACACGTTACATACATAATGAATCCAGAATTCGGCGGAAAGTGGGGAGCAGAGTATCTTATACGTTGTGAGCGTGAACATAAATAATTATTTATTATACACCTATATATAATATATATATAATATATTTTTATATATTAATATGTTTTAAATAGTATTAGATTTTGAAAGCTAAGCGAAAGTGTATTTATCAATATAAAGAACTAAGTGTATTTCCTTCAAATAGTGACAATAAAAAAATTGGTGATAGACACATTCTTTGTGCAGTATTGTATCATTGTAAAATTTGATTAAAATTAAATTTCTCATTCGTCTTTATAATGGCTATAACGTAATAATACTATTAGTCTATGTAATTTGATATACGCTAATATACACGCAAAAAATAACATACTAGTGGTCGCCTTCAACTTCATTTGCGTGGACTTTATTGGCCTCACTTCTTTCATTTACTAGCCTTTGTGATTAAAATTTATAACAAATAGGGGAAGTGAGCCTAGTGTCAAGGCACTCTATTATTAACATTCCTGAGGCTGCGCTGTATCTGGTTGTCGTTAGAGAACAAGGAACTGAAAATAATTCTATTCGAATTAATCGAGTGGGAATCGAAGCCACAACCGTCGCAATTACAGTCATAATTGTAATAGTGTACAACAGTTAGTGAAGTAATAGAAAAAACAATATTTAAGAAATCATTTCTTTTACACAGTACAGTAATTCTAAAGAATAATATTATGAAATATAAATACGTGTAAGAAAATTCATGTGATCTAATGATAAAGTACGAAGGAGAGTTCCGAAAATGTTCAATGGGAAAAGTTTTCAACACAACTTTTACGTCTATCGTCCTATGGTCCCAGAAACAAACTGAACAAATATAAAGTTTTTGATACCTTGAAATTTAAACCGTTACTTATGTTACCTTAAAAGGTTTCTCGTCTTTTTCTGGGTTTATATAATCATATACGAATATGTCTCTTTCAAATATTTCGTGGTTTTTTTGGGGCTGATCCTAGATTCGAAACTTCAATGGGGTCCCCATCTCCTCCATCTACCTTCTCTTGCGGGTAGACTCAGATCCGCTGTTTACGCTGTTAGAAAAGTGAGACAGCTTACGGATGTTATTAGTGCTCCAACAGTTTACTTCAGTTATTTTAATAGCATCTTGTCCCGGGAATATTATTTCAAAGCTGTCCCGTACAGCTTCAAATTCTATTTCCACATTGGGGAAATTTCTAAAAAGACGAGTGTTCATACGGTACGGTATTATTTTGCTTGTTTGCAAAAATATTCATTATTATTTAAAGAACAGTGATAGATACGATATTAATCCAAGAAATAAAACAGCCAAAATGAGGCCAGTCTCAGAGCGCAACGCATGTGGCTACAACGTAACAGGTGGTGGATTTGATTCTCAATGGAAGAATGAAAAAAATATATTTTGTTTTATGGAAAAGGACAAGGCAAACGAGCGTTCGGATCACCTGACGGTAAGTGATTACCGCCGACCCCGTGCAACACCAGAGGAGCTACAGGTGCGTTGCCGGCCTTTAAGGTGGAGATAGACGTTAATATTTTACTTTCTTAACTATAGTGTCGCGGCGTTGAGTTCCGCCACTCAAAACGCAATGCCTCCAGATTTCCGCGGAAATTAGGGACCGGAAGTGTTTTAATGAGAACGAAGTGTCTTAACACTAGTTTCCCAGGTACCCCCTACCTACTATGCTATATGCAGGATACAGTGTGAAGCTAAAAAAAACTGTAAAAAATAAGAAGAAGCTGTCAAATCTTAGTTTGGTATATGTATTATATATATGTATAATAAAATACTACAAGTAATTTTAGACTTGCCACTTGAACAATTCAAAGCTAAAGTAAAAAAAAATGTAGATATCATTATTAATGATAATAATGCGTGAGATACACTGTTATTGATGTACTTGGAAAGCTAACAATGGGATTAATATATTTATTCTAAATTATATTTTGAAAATAGCTCTTCTCAGCAGAACTGAGATTTTGAGCTGGTGGTATTACCTGTAGTAGTGTCAGCTACTGACATTTCAGTAATTTAACGATTCAATAGTGCTTGTAATGACCTAACCGAAATAAAGAATATTTAGATAGATTTTGAATAATAGACTTAATAACTAAGTTCCTGAACATAACTAGGATGTTTTTTTTAAACATTTTTTAAAGTGTTATTCCACACTTAGGAAAGAAAAATACTTATTTAGAAAACGTATAAAAATTTGAACGTAGCGGGACTCGAACTCGGGACTCGGGACTTCCAGGAGGCGCGGGTTCGAGTCCCGCTACGTTCAAATTTTTATACGTTTTCTAAATAAGTATTTATATAACTAGGATGTCTTAAAATGGCGTCGCGAAGCGAGTTTTAGGAAGTTTTAATCATCGTGTTTACGCTTGCTTACAATTATTTTTTTCTTTCCATCCTGGCTACAAATGTATGAATACTATAATAATAATTACTTTAGCAAGAAATATTATAATAAAACAATATATTTTATTAAAAGCTATAATTGATTAACTAGTAGTAGTAGTAGTAGTAAAGTGGTGTAATATATAATTTTTTGTTTATGTCGATTTTTAGGATTATTTACTTGAAAAGAAAGAAATGGAATCTGTATGTCTGACTGCCTATCTCTCCGTCTGTCAAGACTATTTATCTTAAGATTGCGTGGAGGTATCAAGATGAAACTAATATCCAATCTAAGTCATAAAAATGGGGTATATACATTAAAAGAGGATTATCATATTCAAATTACACAATAGAAAGTTATACGAATGTTAATATAGAAAAATATTAGGACCCGTTCTGTCGATAGAATAGATTTTTTTTTGAAAAGCTTGGTTTCTCCAGGTTTTTAGTTTAAAAAAATTTATTTAAAACTTATTTGTTTTAAAATAAGCTTTTATTTACGCCTTTAAAAGATGAAAAAAGATTTAAATTACATTAAACCTATTAATTTTACAATTACTTTACAAAAATTCAATTCTATAAAATCTTATCGCGATATTTATCCTTTGTATAAAATCAATGTGAAATATATTGTAGAAGTAGACTATATTAATATAGTTGATCACTAGCAGCCTCAAAATATGGTAGTCGTACGATAGCTAGAGCAATTATGATTACCATTTTACTATTATATTACAGTTAATAGTAATGAGTCGTTCTCTTGATATCTTTTCTGGTTCATAAATATCTACACATTCTTCGGAGTCTTGGTTCATTATTTTTAACATGTTTAAAGTGTTATTCCACACTTAGGAAAGAAAAATATTTATTATCTTAATAAACGTATAAAAATTTGAACGTAGCTTGACTCGAACCTGGATGGATCCAGGAGGCACGGGTTCGAGTCCCACTACGTTCAAATTTTTATACGTTTTTTAAATAAGTGTCTTGGTTCAAATTCTAGGAAACACATATTATTGAAATCCTAATCGGGATGTTCAGTTGGGTGTAACGTTCCAATATGTTGCTACAGGATCCAGTAGTTGATCCACTCGTATCAAATTTAAGGACTCTGTATAGATGCTCCGGCTTTCTTGTTTTCAAAAATGTACCTTTCCTATAACTGTTTCTAAAATTCAAATGACTAAGTCTGAAAGCACCTTCACACGTCGAAACTTGCTTTTCCTTCAACACGCACGAGTACAAACTTTAAATAACACTACTTTAGAAGGTTTTTTAGCCATAGATCAAACTAATGTGTATCGCTAGATAATTAACTATAGCTGTAGTGTACATAACTGAAGTGGAAAAAAAATAGGACGTCAAGTTTTTTCAAATATTTATCATATTAATATTCTTTTTTTTATTTGGCAAAATAACTTTACCACAAATATAACAAAAAATATTTAAGTTTAACTTACACTGTCTTGAGAAAATTCATTTAATGTTTAAAACACTTAAAACAACCAGAAACAGATTATGATGCGGGCACGACGTCAAAAATAACTTTGTAAGGGAATATTTAAAAAAAATTACAATAAAAATATGAGACATATATAATATATTAGCAGTAAGAAGATAGGCAGAAAGTGTATCCAGTATGAATTATCTTTAGGTAAAAAAATGTATTTTTTGTAGAGTAGTAGTACAATTTACATAATATCTCTATTTCTTCGCGTTGTATTTCTCGTATGGCTTGAGCTACATTACCGTCACGCTGAGTTGGCTCAGATTTGGAGACATATTTAGTAATGTAAAACGCTATCGCTACATTTAAACCTATATGTAGATGATTCAGTAGTGGTTTTGTAGCAACTCAAGTAAGTCTATGACATTAATAATTGTTTACCAAATCATGCAATTGAGACGTTTCGGGCGATGATGATTTGTGCCAACATTCAACTGAGCGTCTACAGTTTTTAAAATAAAGACTTTTTTACAGCCAGCAGATATTGTTACTTTTACCCTATGGTACTCGAATATCGATAGAGCATAAAACAAATAATCATTTCGTTGAAATCTTGTATCGTTTCCTAAAATCCCATATTGAAAAATAATTAAAGAGGTGAAATTAAAATTTCACCTCTTTAATTATTTTTGTCTATATTTGTTTGTTTGTCTATATATGTCTCTTGCTTGGTTGATTCCTTCCTTCCTTGAAATAGGAAGAATGAAGTGAAAGCAGGAAGAAGTGTCAACCATACCTCAATGGATGTGCAAAATTTCGTGTACCTACTGTTAACCGTTGAGGAGTTCTCTCGTCTGGAGCCAATCCTGGCAGCAGCTTCAGGTCGTGCTTATCAAAATAATGCATTAACATCCGATTAAATTTCAATTCAATTGGACAAGGGAGTCCAATTTAACTTGCAAGATTCCATCTTCACACACAACGTTGTATGCCAAGTTAAATAAAAACTAGTAAAAATTAGATTGCTTCAGATATGTTGTAGAATAGTCTTTCATGACTATTCTGGTTATATAACTTTAAATTGCAACAATGTCAATCAATATATAAAATAGTAGAGATTCATATGAAATAAACATCTTTACGTTTTTATCCACATAGCTGGGTAGGCCGACGGAAACTAGAGTTAAGTTACTCCATTCTCCACATGCCACCGAATTTTCGAGATCCAGAACCCAACGCCGCGCTTCGGTTATCAGAGCGAAAAAAATATAATAAATTGAGGTGGTTATACATCTAAAGCATGGAACCAATAATCACCACGTTTACAGTCCGACGCTATTGCACTGCACCACGACGGTCTCACCTCTTATTAGACTTTATTAACTTTATAAAACAGTATTAGATTATCTCATAATTGTAAAATGCATCACAATATCGTTATAACGAAACCCACAAAGAAATCTAATTTAATTTGGTATATCCATTTAGAGATGTTCGACTTAACAAATTAAGACGCGTCGTCATTTATAAGAAAATATTAAAAATCTTCTTCGAATTGTCTCAAAGAAAAGGAACCAACCTAAATTATGATTAACCTTTTTAAAAGAAACGAAGAAGAGAGTAGAATATTTTTTGCTAATTTTTAGCTACACTCAACAAAAAAATGGTTTATTTATGTTTTTAAAACAAGAATCAGTGTCGCTTAAAAATATTGGGAATACTTAATTTTTTTGTTTTAGATATGACTGTTTTCTATGGTGCAATATATATNACAGTCGCGTATGACCACGGCTGGCCTCTGTAAATTATATTATATAACCTTAATTTTCACCTATTAAATACTATTTAAATACATTTATATTTTTATTTATTTCTTCGCTCTGTGGTCGAGGTAAAGCGCAGCGTTGAGATCCACCTCTCAACACGCATTGCCTCCAGAACTCGGTGGAAAGTGGGGAACGGAGTGTCTTAACACTAGATTCCCTCTGCCTACCCTGCTATGTGCGGGATACAGCGTGAAGCTGATTTTTTTTATTTAAATTTTCACCTATAGGCTATAATTAAATACATTACAACAACAAAGGCCACGTCCAGTGTTTTCGGACGGAGCCTAATTTAATTAATATTCTCACTAGATATATAAATTAACATACAATTAACCACGTCCTCGCCGAGGTTCCCATACATAAATATAATAATGCAAGTGTGAGATGTATTGTTATTATGAAACGTGATTTATTTCAAGTTGATTTAGGATTTATTGAGGCCAGTCGTGGCGCAGTGGCACGAGGTGTGACTGCCAAAACCGACTGGTTGTGGATTCGATCCCCACTCGAGGAGATGAAATATTTACTCAAATTTATATTTCCATTTCTTCGCTCTAGTTTCGAGGCAAAGCGCGGCGTTGAGTTCTGCCACTCAACACACAATGCCTCCAGAATTCGGCAGAAAGCGAGGAAGACTAGCCTAGACACTGCCTAGCGTGATTTTTTAAATATATAAAATGTACTGAAATCTGTTTTATAAATAAAAAATAAATACATAAACTTTCGAATTTCAAAGGTGGGATAATAATATAACTTATACTTCATTCAGAAACGACGTTCGAAAGCACTATAACTGTAATTATGCCATGAAAGCAAAAACGTTCCAAAATATTTGAGTGAACAGGTGAAACGGTGATAAGGCTAATCTAGTTGTAAATTGGTTTTACTCCTGCCATATTGTAGAAATTATAGCGATAGTTTTGAAGTCGGGAAGGAGCCGTGGGGAGTCACTAGTGTCTCGTAATGGGAGTTTAAGGCGTGTGCATCCCGTTTGCGGTCTCATACTATTGCAAGGCCAAACTAATTTGCGGCTAGTGTAATTTATATACATTTCACCTAATATTTATGTAACTATTACTGGTTCATTAAATTTTACGTTAATTATATAGGGACATATCGGACTTGATGGATATATTCGTGTGTGCGTCCATTCGGATTTCTCTTCTGTTAATAATGTTTCGTAATTAAAGTAGGACATCAGGATTAAATTAACTAAAATGGTGAGATGTTTTAAATGTGTTTTGAATTTAATTATTGCTTTTTCTGAGGTTATTTTAAACTTAATACAATATAGGATTCGTGTGTTAGAATCTTGTAATCAAAAAGTGAGATAGAACAAAATGTTTATGTAATTCCACTATTATTTTTAAATTTTTACTCGTCCTTCGAATTTGTTGTAGGAGACAGTGAAACTTAATAATAAAAAGTGCCGCTTTTAGTCATTCACGAATTTTATAACAGTTGCTTGATATTGGGTTGGACTTTAAACACTTTATTTTTTTGCTATAAGTAAACTTCAAAAGTCATTACAAAGTTATATTTGTAGTTTATTTGATACAAAATGAGTGCATAACTCGCAAATTTAAATTTGTCAACTTTTTCAAGCTGTACTTCCCGTTGACCTACTAGTACTGGACCCGTTATCTTTTTGCTTCACGCTGTATCCCGCTTACAACAGGGTGCGTAGAAGAAACATAGTGTTAAGATACGTTCCGTCTTCAAATTTAAAAAAAAATCGCCTGGACTTGCTTTTTTTTATAATTTAATTTATTTTCTATCACGGGTTACATTATTATCATTTAAACCAACGCGTTAATATATAACATTAATAAGGAAGAAGTTATAAAAGGTTCCCAAATTAATTCTCATGTCATTTATAAGAATGTCTCTTTTATTTTACTATGGCTTTTTACCTTTTCGGCTTCTTGACACAATTTATCTCGCTCCCAAAGAAATTTAATTTTAAGGACGAGGACAAGATCGTCTTTGATCTTTTAAGCTTTTGGAATACACGGCGATGGGTCAAATGTATGAAATAGGAATTTGTGAAAACTTCGACATAATAAAATTAGTATGCAAAAGCTGAAGTGTTTAGTTTCGTAAACATTGGTAAGACTACAATATGAATTTTGAAAGGTCATATCAATAATACTATCTTCCTATAACAGTATTTTTTTATTATTTTTAAAATTAGTAAAAAAAATATTAATATTAGTTCATTATTTCAAAGAATAAAATACAATACAAGAAACAAAATACAACAAGAGAACCTAGTAGTATATCACTGTGTTTTCTATTCGGTATAGAAACAGCAACTTACGCGGCGGAGATCGAAATCTGATTTTCTTTGGGCATACCGAAGCAATAGAAGTACTTTTAATTTAAACTTTCTACCAGATTGAAATCAATCGTAATAGCTTAATACTTCCCAATTGTGTTAAAATTGCGTTGCTATATGCAATTCTAATGATATATCGCTTATTTGGTGCAACACCGACGTAATTGCTTTTTTTAAAAATAAAAATATTAGATGTGTCAATTTCTGTAGTAAGATTATTAACAAAGTTTGATCGCGTCTCAGGCAATTTTTTGTTTGTTTTCTAAATAATAACTATTCCACATATATAATATATAGTAATAGTATACTGCAAATAGCAGCAGCCTAAATACCCTAATGTTAAGACATTCTGTTCCCTCCCTACCACAGCGAAGAAATAAAAACAAAAATTTAAATAAATATTTAATTTCCTCAAGTGGAGATCAAACCCACAACCGTCGCGTTACAATCACAATCTTGTGCCTCTGCACCACGACTGGTCTCAAGTACATTATATCAAGCAGTATTAAGCTTAAGATACTATTTAGTATTTGAATATTTAATATGACACAAGCCGCAGTCTATGTGTAATCTAACATCTAGATGCATTTCTGTCTAATTTCTGATTCACTATTGTCTTAGGTTTGAACAGCATCTTCATCAAGATGGATTACGACTATATATATTAATCTTCCGTAAATTATAAAGTATATTATGTAATTGAGGGTATCGTGGTGCAGTGGAGTGACTGATTGTAGTTAGACGTGGTTAAGAGTTTGATTATCGCCCGGAAATTTTTTTATAGAGGCCAGACAAGTAAGCGTGTGACTGTAAATGTAACAGGTCGTGGGTTCGATACCCACTCGGGAAAATGAAATATTTAATATTTTCATTTTCATAGAAGGAAAACGCGGAGTTGATTTCCGCCACTCAATACAAAAAGCTTCCAGAATTCGGCGAAAACTGACTTTACGCTAGGTTCTTGCTACCTACACTGTAAATGCGAGATATATATATATATATATATATATATATATATATATATATATATATGTATAAATTTTTGTTATGTAAACATCATTATGAGTACTTCTCTGTGAATGCTTAGCTTTACTAGCTAAAAATACTAAAACACAAATGCTTATTTTGTTTTTCGTTTGTCTGTCCAGACTAATTACAGTGAGTGCCAGCGCCCGCCGGCCATACGTTTTAGGGTACACCGCGAATTTTTGTAGTAGTTTGAAAAAAATTCATTATTTTAAAGCAACGTACGTACTAATATTTATACTCGTGCTTATGCCTGGACTCTTCACGGTAACTTCTTGTTAGTGTAGGTGTAGTAGCAAAATTCATAAAATATATAATATAAGAAGTCATTATTTGAAATTGTTTGCGTATAAGGAACGATGTGATCATTTTTTAGACAGAAGGAATGCGGTAGGTTAATTTTGAAACACTCCGCTCCCTATTAAGAAACCTCCATCCTCCACTTTCCGCTACTTCCCTTAACATTAAGTGTTTAAGTAAAAAATAAATAAATCAGCTTCACGCTGTATCCCGCACACAGCAGGGCAGCTAGTCTTAAGACATTCCGTTCCCCACTTTCCGCCAAGTTCTGGAGGCATTGCGTGTTGAGAATGGCGGAACTCAACGCCGCGCTTTGCCTTGACGCCAGAGCGAAGAAATGAAAATATAAATGTAAATAAATATTTCATCTCCTCGAGTAGGTATCGAACCCACAACCAGTCGATTTTGCAGTCACACTTTGTGCCCCTGCGCCACGACTGGCCTCAATTCTATCACATTAAGTGTTTATTCTATCTAAATCAGTTCATAAATAAACACATTTTGTCGAATTGTCGAGGTCCCGGGTGGAAGGTTGAGAGCAGAGTGACGCTAGGTCTCTCTGTCCCTGCTGTATGTAAAATACAATCTTACCTTTTCAGGGAACCACGGTGTCACGAAGGGAACTTGGAACGTGTTAGTATAGGAGTGTAAGGTGTCGAATGAGTCCGGGGCAACCGCGCCTAGCATGGAGACCACGCCGCGAGAAAACTGGTTGCATACTGAAACAATAAATATATATTTAATAATATTTTAGTGTATAGAGGCTGTCGCGGTGCTATGACACAATCGTGTCACTGTAAACGCGACGGTTGTGCCTTCGACTCCCACTCGGGGGAATTAGGTTATTTAATTTTTTTAATTTTCTAGCTCTAGTAACAAAACGCGGCGTTGAATGACGCCACTTAACACGCAGTGTTTTAAAATTCGTCTTAACACTTTCTCTGCTTAACCTGCTATATACAGGACGATAACTTGCTATAATGTAAAAAATCTATATATCTATATAATATAATATATGCTATATTAATTAGCAAACATTAGGCCAACATAAAAACATTTAAAATTCTATAATAATAGATTTTTTTTAAAGAATACCTAATATTCTTATACAATAATAGTAATAAGATAAGGTTAAATGTAATTTGCTCGTAATAAAGTTAGCCTAAACCAAGTACTCTCACGAATATAATAATGTCGCTAAAGATTCTTGTAAGGAAATCTTTATTTCTTGGAATAGTAGAATTTTTAATATTTGATGACAAACTAAACATTTATCAGGCTTCCATTTTTACATGTAATTTCATATTATATAAAAATTTAATGACTAGTTCAATCAAAATATAGGCCATATATACGTTAAGGTTGTTTAATTTGTAAAGAAAAAAAAAACAACTTTTGAAAACTATTTTTTTAACAAATAAACAAATTTTATCGATTTTAATGTTAGTTTTGCTAATTAATTAGAAAATATTAAAATAAAAGAATCAAATCAGCTTCACGCTGTATCCCACATACAGCAGGGTAGGCAGAGGGAACCTAGTGTTAAGACATACCGTTCCCTACTTTCCGCCAAATTTTTCGAGGCATTGCGTGTTGAATGGCGAAACTCAACGCTAGACTTTTGCTTTTGTTGCCAGAGCGAAGAAATGAAAATATTAAGAAATAATAATTCAAGAATTAGAAAATATTAAAATTGATAAAAAAGAAAAGAAGAGGCCAGTCGTGGCGCAGCGGCACGAGGTGTGACTGAAAAAGCCGACTGGTTGTGGGTTCGATCCCCACTCGAGGAGATGAAATATTTACTTAAATTTATATTTCCATTTCTTCGCTCTGGTGTCGAGGTTAAGCGCGGCGTTGAGTTCTGCCACTCAACACGCAATGCCTCCAGAATTCGGCAGAAAGTGGGGAACGGAGTGTCTTAACACAAGGTTCCTTCTGCAAATCGTTTAAAAATATACTTCCCCAGCCATATATATAGCCAGCCATATATATAGCCAGCCATATATAAAACAGATTTTTATTTCAAGTTCACTTAGCTATCATCATTTATACGAATTGAAGTAATTCAATTAACTAACGAACGCGAATAAATCGAGTAGTAAAAAAATAACAAGGCGCAAAGTTGTCTTTGCGCGTGTATCAACATTGTACGGGAAATGTAGTTCTATAATCTTCCCAACTTACTTAAGAGTTTGTATTAACACGTAAGAAGTAGCAATTGGTTGGTGTTTATCTATATTTTTATATTAATTTGTTTTTATTAAAATATTTTATAGTTTAGAGGCCAGTCGTGGCACAGTGGCATAAAGTGTGACTGTAAAACCGACTGGTTGTGGTTGTGGTTCGATCTCCACTCGAGGAGATGAATTATTTACTTAAATTTATGTTTCCATTTCTGCGCTCTGATGTCGAGGTAAGGCGCGGCGTTGAGTTCTGCCACTCAATACGCAATACCTCCAGAATTCGGCAGAAAGTGGGGAACGGAGTGTCTTAATACTAGGTTTCCTCTGCTTACCATGCTGTGTGCGGGATACAGCGTGAAACTGATAAAAAAATTATAGTTGAAATTGTAGGACATTCTCATAAACGGTCTTTTTTAGAATATTTTTTTTTATTATATGCATGGGGAACCTAACATTTACTCTTTTATATATTTACTTTCACACGTTTATTTTATATAATATCACAGAGGTCTAATTTTCTTAGAGTATGACGAACCAGAATAGAACGTAGAGCAACGAGGACTAGACGAAAAGCGGCAGCCATAGCGATTTCTTCCGATATAAAACTTTGTCATTTTGTACGGGGGAAACGCACAGTTTGCGTACCTACTCCACAAAAACAATTACACAAAAATGATGGCTTGTTTCGACTGAATTCATAATATCAAAAATACAGCGGTAATACTGTAATTAACATTTTGATAGTTCTATCCATACCTATATTATAAATTCGAAAGTAACTCTGTCTGTCTGTCTGTCTGTCTGTCTGTCTGTGCCGCAATCAGGGCCAAACCGCTAATTCAATTGTAATAAAATACTCATACAGAGATACTTGAGGGTCTTCGGATGAACATAGGTTACTTTTTTTTCTTACATTTGTAATATTGTCGATATATACTAATATATTAAAATATTTTTCAATTTGACAGGCAATTTATTCCGCCATGTTAATAACAACCGACCGTTGCTAAGCAACGGTTTGCAAAGTTTATTTGTTGTTATAAGCAAACGTCACCCAAAATGAGCTTGCTTAACGCATACATGGCGTGCGCCGACTCNTATATATATATATATATATATATATATATATATATATATATATATATATATATATATATATATATATATATATATATATATATATATATATATATATATATATATATATATATATATATATATATATATATATATATATATATATATATATATATATATATATATATATATATATATATATATATATATATATATATATATATATATATATATATATATATATATATATATATATATATATATATATATATATATATATATATATATATATATATATATATATATATATATATATATATATATATATATATATATATATATATATATATATATATATATATATATATATATATATATATATATATATATATATATATATATATATATATATATATATATATATATATATATATATATATATATATATATATATATATATATATATATATATATATATATATATATATATATATATATATATATATATATATATATATATATATATATATATATATATATATATATATATATATATATATATATATATATATATATATATATATATATATATATATATATATATATATATATATATATATATATATATATATATATATATATATATATATATATATATATATATATATATATATATATATATATATATATATATATATATATATATATATATATATATATATATATATATATATATATATATATATATATATATATATATATATATATATATATATATATATATATATATATATATATATATATATATATATATATATATATATATATATATATATATATATATATATATATATATATATATATATATATATATATATATATATATATATATATATATATATATATATATATATATATATATATATATATATATATATATATATATATATATATATATATATATATATATATATATATATATATATATATATATATATATATATATATATATATATATATATATATATATATATATATATATATATATATATATATATATATATATATATATATATATATATATATATATATATATATATATATATATATATATATATATATATATATATATATATATATATATATATATATATATATATATATATATATATATATATATATATATATATATATATATATATATATATATATATATATATATATATATATATATATATATATATATATATATATATATATATATATATATATATATATATATATATATATATATATATATATATATATATATATATATATATATATATATATATATATATATATATATATATATATATATATATATATATATATATATATATATATATATATATATATATATATATATATATATATATATATATATATATATATATATATATATATATATATATATATATATATATATATATATATATATATATATATATATATATATATATATATATATATATATATATATATATATATATATATATATATATATATATATATATATATATATATATATATATATATATATATATATATATATATATATATATATATATATATATATATATATATATATATATATATATATATATATATATATATATCTCTTTTGAATTGAGAATGTGTATTATTAAGGCATTTATCAATGTTGTTTGTCTGTTTGTCTGATCGTCCGTTCATCAGTTGGTATATGATCAGATTATAAGTGAGAATCAAACCTAGTAGGTTTGATATATATTTGTATTACTTTTTTTTGTGTTGAAAATGTTTTTACTATCTATATCTTAAATTACAGCACTCGGTCGTTAGAAAGAGTTCGTAAGACACATCTAAGGTGCACCATTACGTAATAGCAGCATAAGATTTGCGACGATGTCTACATTTTTTTTCTAAAATGTGTTAGAGATGTTAAATGTAATTCGTTTCATTCGTTCTGAATTTCATAAAGTAAATGAAGGGAATGTCAGAATATGGTAGAGTATTTTGCAGTTTCACGTTCAGGAAACTTACAATATTATTTAACTAAGACATCTAATGTAAAAAATATATTTATTAAGATAAATATATTTTTTACATTTTCTTAAAAGTGTTATTCCACACTTAGAAAAATAAACTTATTTTAGGAAACGTATAAAAATATGGACGTAGCTGCCAGCTTGGACGGTTTCCAAGAGGCACAGGTTCAAATCCTGCTACGTTCAAATATTTATACGTTATCTAAATATAACAAAATTTAATAGAAAAGGTAAACTAAGCGTTTAAGAAGCGTTTGTTTCTCTTTGGTCTTAGCAAGTTTTCTTGAGAATATTGAGTAGCATATCATCTTTCCGTCCACGCACGTTTAGTGTTAGCTCCCATATTGTTGGTAGTACTGAAATATGGATGCGGTAATAAAAAAAAGCAAATAAAGCCGTTGTAGTTCCGTAGTGCAGTCACGTCTGACCACCGTCGGGGTACGAACGGTTAGTGCTTATAAATGTTACTTTGTGTTGTAATAGTTTAGTTTGTTTTTGGTTAGGTTTACACTTGGACTTGGTTGGATTTTGTAGTTTGTAATATATGATTTTTTTGCAATTTGGATACAACAGGGAATGATAAAATTTACATATATTAGAGGCCAGTCGTGGCGTGATGAAGTATCACTGTAAAACCGACTGGTTGTGGGTTCGATCCCCACTCGAAGAGATGAAATATTTACTTATATATATATTTTCATTTCTTCGCTCTGGTGTCGAGGTTAAGCACGGCGTTGAGTTTTGCCACTCAACACACAATGCCTCCATAATTCGGCAGAAAGTGCGAAACGGAGTGTCTTAACACTAGGTTCCCTCTGCCTATCCTGCTGTGTGCGTGAAGCTGATTTTTTTTACATATATTATGTAGAATTGTATTTATTTTGATATTTCATATAGAAAATATAAGTCATCGATGAAATTAATAAATATCGGGCTAGGTTTTTGACTATAAAGTCTTATAAAAAGTAAATGAAACATTTATTGTCCAATAACTTTTTTTAACTAATGAAAATATTGACGTGGCGCAAGGGCACAAGTTTGCGACTGTAAATGTGACAAGTTGTGGTTGTGAGTTCGATTTCCGTTAATCTGGTAACGAGGCGAAGCGCGGCGTTGTATTCAGCCATTGCGTGAATGCTGCCAGAATTCGGTGGAATGCCCACTTTCCACCGAATTCTGGAGGTTCCCCAGAACGGAAATGTTCCTTAGCTATCTAGTCTACTACGTGCGGGATACAGTGTGAAATAAAAAAATAAACGATATAATACGATACGATATTTATATATTACTATAATACGTATGTATGTATTACTTAGAAAGCAGTATTTAATTTAAAAAATTCAGCAATTTGAATAATGAAAATCTTTCTTTTTGATATTTGTGTAATCTGACAATTATTTTTGTTCGCCTGCCCGTAAATGTTTTGACCTATATTGTAATACGTACTGGTTATAGTATTTAGAGCAAACACATTTGAGAGCTTTCATGATCCTCTATGAAGCTCCGAAGCGCTATTTTCCCCATTTTATGTAAAGAAAATAACATAAATATCATTATTTATAAAGAAACTTCTTGTGGAAAAGAAGAAATATTTCTAGACACAACATAAAATGAAAATGTCTATCCGATAAAAGTAAATTAGTGTTTTAAATTTGCATAGAATTGTTTTTTTTATAAATAAATATATTAACTACAGAAACTGGATGATGATAAAGAAATCTGTCAAGTGCGAGTGGAATATTTAATATTATATAAATTTCAACTTGAAACTTTACCTCCACGTGATGTTGAGATGAATGGTATTGATAAACGGACAAACCGATAACATATCCTCCTGTAGGGATTCCATTTTCTCTTTATAATATTATCGTACGTTTCACAAGACCACATATAAGCGCTTCTTATTTCTTTGGATAATAAAACGACGGAACGGCAATCTCGTTCGAGTCGAGACAAATCAGGCACTAAGTAATTCTTGATTTTATCCAGGATTCGAACTTTTTACTTCGTTATTGTGATTTTTAAAGTTTACTACCGTTGCAAATTTAATCGAAATCTTAGATTTTAATTAAAATATAGAAAAATTTTGATTTTTGATTTTAAATAAAATATAGAAAAAATTGTGTACACGTTTGATATACTTGAACTATAAGATTATTATTTTAATATACTGAATTGCGTTTGTGTTTTAATGTGTTTGAAGAGTTATACTTTTATATTTATATGTAGATTTGTGTTGTAATGTGTCCTTATATATGTATGTACATTAAAAATCAATCCATCATCTCATAACATTCGAAATCGAATAAAAGTAAATCAAAACAATTTAAATGTCCTTTTATCAACTTAAAAGCTTAAAAACTCTAACGACGCTTTAGAATACGAGAACAGAACATAAAAAAGAAGTTTAAATCGTTGCTTTTTTATGTTTATCTTTGTTATATCTTTTCAAACATGTTAAGGATTCCATATTTACCGGCCAACTTTTCTCATTACAGTCTAGGCAACACCTATTTTTCGGGTGCGAGTTCAACAAATATTGACTCT
This sequence comes from Heliconius hermathena, assembly GCA_013403705.1. NCBI lineage: Eukaryota > Metazoa > Arthropoda > Insecta > Lepidoptera > Nymphalidae > Heliconius > Heliconius hermathena. Next base: position 144,131 of record JAAIXJ010000486.1, read on the forward strand.
GTGTCGAGATATTCTTTTAAACATAGTTCTCTTCAGTGTTATGGCTTGTTGTTCCTTTTTTTGGGACAATTCTTATACGACTAAAGTTTTTATTTACTTTGACAGAGTTTATTTTGACGTTAAATTTCAATATGCAACGACAAGATTTTATTTTTATTTAAATATGGAAGTCACTTAAAAAATATAGGTCCTTATTTGTAAAATCTACACATATATGTACACTTTTACACAAAATAAGACATAAAAACGCACGCAACCTATAACAAAAAAAAACCCTACCTTATTATAAACACAACCAGGTAAATGCTTCCACAATGAAGATCAAACCGCAGCAGCTAGTACTTATCGATTTCAGATTACACTGGCACAAAAGTGCAGGAGATTACCGCGGTGGGTGCCACGGCTACATGGCACCGTATACGGTGGGTCCTTTATGCTTCCGCCTTAGTACACAATCGGGGCAAGTGTCAGCTTCATCATTTTACATAAAATGGGGAACGGAACAACAGAAGCACAATGAATGCTTCCTTTGATGTGCTAATGGAGAAATAATATGTATAAAAAAAAACAGCTTCATGCTGTAATCCGCACACAGCAGGGTAGGCAGAGGGAACCTAGTGTTAAGACACTCTGTTCCCCTCTTTCTGCTGAATTCTGGAGGCATTGCGGGTTGAGTGGCAGAACTCAACGCCGCGCTTAACCTCGACACCAGAACGAAGAAATGGAAATATAAATTTCAGTAAAATTTCATCTCCTCGAGTGGGGATCCAACCACAACCAGTCGGTTTTACAGTCACACCTCGTGCCGCTGCGCCACGGCTGGCTTCAATTTATCATAAAAAATGAAAAATACGTCATAAGACTTTCAGTCGTAGAGAGAAATGTACGACTCTATTTTACCATGTCTCAATGAATTATATAAATATTATTTTGATTTTATAAAGTTATTTAATACAATTTTTTAGACCAATTTCAAATAATTACACTTTACATATAACACAAACTTCAATTGTAAAAAAAAAAAACACAACAAAGCTGCGCATACTCTGTGGCGTACTGGAGTACAATATTCCTACGTGCAACAAAGTGCGTCCGGATAATTTGCTCCCGCGATGACTCTCATGCAAATTCTCTTTGAATGTTCCGCTTTTGGTTTTTAGATATTACCTTGGTGAAATTATTCTTTTTAATTTATTTATCAAAACTAACTGTGCTATAAAATATGGATATTTTATATGTTATGTTTAAGAATTAAAAAATACGCTTTGCGCTGTATCCCGCATACAGAAAGGTGAGCGCAGGGAACCTAATGTTAAGAAACATCGTTCTCATTTACTGCCTGGAGGGATTCTGGAGACATTGCGTATTAAGTGGCAGAACTCAACGCTGCGTTGCTCTAATAATTTTATAATAATGTAAGTTTTTTTAATATCGTTGTAGCTATACCTGATGTAGGCATTACTTTGTTACATAACGAAATCAAGGTAATACATGACATATATACATATGTATAAGATCATTATGATCTGTCCCCCGAGTGGTAATCGAATCTATAACCATATTTTTAGCTTCACACTATATTCCGCACATAGCAGGGTAGATACAGGGAACCTGGGAGCCTGATGTTCGACACTTCCATTCCCCACTACTTATTTAAGACGTTATTCCTTTGGATACATCGACGAAATGAGTGGCGTTAAGAATGGCAAAAAAAGAAGCAAGAGCGAGTGGGAAGAGAGACAAAGGGGGACCTCAGTTGGCATAGTAGAATATAGTACCGATGATACTGATAGAAAGTCGCGTAAAAAGCCTAAGGATTTTTTAAAAACAAGAAAATTAAAATATTCTGTTTATATATATACAAGAAGGGGACATTAAAGAAAAAAGTAAACGGGGGGCTAAATAAGGAAAAAAATCTTGAATATATTAAAATTTATTTTATTAGTGCACGTAACAGTACAATAAAGTACATCGAACCATTATATTAAACCGATACTGTAATCAAAGTCGGAAGCCATACACGATTTTAATCTTATGTTATATCGATATAATACGATACAGTAAATGTTCTCATAATTGAAATTTTGATTAAAATATTCTGTTTCTTTTATACTTATATATTTAGATAGAAAATATATAATATTGGTATTAATAATTATAATTGGGGACGGAAATGTCTTAATGGGAATGGAGTGTCTTAACACTAGTTGGTATGTTTTTCTCTGTCTACTCTGCTATGTGCGGTAGTCTAAGGAACTACTGCCTAGAAGAGATTATAGTTATTAATATTCATAATTATTCAAAGACTTTTACTTATTTGTGTATTATTCATTTAGCTTCACGCTGTATCCCGTACGTAGTAGAGTAGACCGATGGAACAGTGTTAAGACCATTAACACATTTCCGTTTCCTATTTTCTACCGAGGCATTTGTATTGAGTAGCGGCACTGAACGCCGCACTTTGCCTCGTTACCGGAACGAGGAAATTCATATATATTGTATTTTATTTCTTCAAGTGGTCATCGAATCCACAACCTGCAACAGTTTTACAAGCTTGTGCTCCTTCGCGACGACTGGCTTTAAATTATTGTTAACAAGTTGCTCGAGTAAGGTAGTAATATATAAAGAAAACATATTTGGAATATTAAATAAATAATATAAATATAAAATAGTTGGTTAATTTGCAATAGTAATAGTATAAGCAAAGACACGTATTGATTCAAGGGAAGCGCAACATATTTGTAGGTAGTTGTCATAAATATTTTTTAATGTATAAATAAATTGATCAGAAAATGAAAATAGTGAATCTTGACATAAAAATATAAATTCGTAGCTAAGTAATCATTAATATATAAGCCCAAAGTGTCACATGAATCTAATACTTATAATCTCTTAAAATGTCTCTATATCTCACGAAAGACTTTCAAGAGCAAAGTTGATTTCTCTGAACTAAAGTTACAAAAAAATAAATAAATATAGAATTCTAATTATAAACAAAAAATACATGATAACGTGATAAGAAAATATTGATGAAAAATTACATACTTTTATGAATACAATTGAATTATTGTCACTGAATTACCAGAAGAATTTTAAACAATACAAAGAAGGAGTTCATTGAATTTTTATTTGATAAATTAAATTTAAAATTAATAAAAAATAAATAAAAATATATTTTTTTATTTCAATTAAACAGATTAGTTACAAATAATAATGTGCTATTCAATTACAAATATCAAAGAATAGATAAATGCGTTACAAGCTGAACGCCTAGCCCGATCGTGTATCTCCATCGTTTGTTTCGCTTTCTCGCTTGCACACTTAACTCACGTGAAACGTGACGATCAGTCAAGCTTTCTCGTGCGTGCAACCGGTATTTATCGATTTATAAAAGATTATCACGTCAATAAGAATAAAAGTAATATTAAAGTTTTACCATTCATATCAAATATTTGTCATCAAGCCGAAACTGGGAATCGATCTCANATGGTTTAAATTAAGAGTATAAATATTACCTTAAATTCCCTTTGTTTCGATGTGAGAAGGTCCCAAGTGAAATATTCGTACAATGTAAACATTACATTTCTAATATTTGATCAGGCTAAGACCAAAACGTGACGTTCGGTGACAAAAGATCGATAAAATTATTGACACCTCCAGTCTCTACATATGTATAAAAATAGAACTTCTTGTAAGCTTTTTGTTTTTTTTCTGTATATTATATGTATATATTGCAGGACCTTTTTTCAGCTTCACGCTGTATCCCGCCCACGACTTAATAAAGTCGCTATTTTTTCCAAAAACTTTCGAGATAAAAAAATAAACTAAAAAAAATTATAAAATTGTAACTAGTAGTAAATATCTAATAAACAAAACTAAAATAATATGCCCTCATGCCTCTAGAATTCAACGAAAAGTGGGAAACGGAAGTGGTTCCCAGGTTCCCTCTGCTACCCTGCTATTTGCAGGATAATATAATAATTTTATTTCTAGTTAAAATTATAAATTCAAAGTGTAATTTAAGGTATTAGCAACAAAAATATCTTATATCTCGTGCCAATGTTCGGATAACACATTGCAACTCACATAGCGTAGATCGCAAGACTAGGCGCTATTTGGTTCGCAAGGAATTTGAGCCTGCTCTATAATGGAATGTGTTCCAAAGATTATATTCCGCTTTGAACTTTTATATTTAATTAATAGTTTATTTATATAAAACGGTATGTTATATTATATTAGTTATTATATTAGTTAGTAGTTATTTATTATTATTAGTTATTAGGCCAGTCGTGAAAATTGAATGTTTAATATTTTCATTTCTTTGCTCTGGTGTTCAGGCAAAGCGCAGAGTTGAGTTCCGTCATTCAATATGCTCCAGAATTCGGTGAAAAAGCAGAACAGAGCTTCTTAACAGTAGTTTCCCTCTGCCTACCCTGCTGTGTGGTATACAGTGTGAAGTTAAAAAAAAATGTTATGGCATTCCAGTTCCTAAATTTAGATAATCACTAAACACTTCGACAATGTCACGTAGTATAAAGAATACATGACGGAGATTGTACGATAAAAAAAAATAATGTTACACAATAAAAGATTGCTAGTTAAATTGTCAAAATTATTAAAGTTGTAAAAAATATATTTCGCTACTATTTCGCTTTAAATTCGTAGAGTAGTAAAGTAAATGAAAAGTAAATTAAATTAACATATTTTTTTTTAATTATGATATTTTATATTTAACCTATGCCATAATATATTATTATGAGAAGGAAGTCATAAAAGAACTATAGCTTTACATAAAAAAATATGTGCATATATATACACTACGTGCTATATTTAAAATTCATGGGTTTTTAGATAAAAATAGGAAAAATTTAAAAGAGAAGTGCTAGAACGCCATTGTGTGTAAAGTATAAGGACAAACACAATTTCAAAAACAATTTTTCAAAAAATCAGCATAGATTTTCTCAAACAAGTGACTCGGCAAGGAAAAATGAACTTCATTGTGATGCTAATCGCTCTACAGAACTCCCGACTCTACACGTTGTACCTAACTTGTCTTATTTATTATTTACAAAATGTACTTATCCCCCTACAAGAGGGTTAAAATGCAATCCAATTTACGCTTATTTTGCTTGGATGCTGAAATATTTTGCTTTGTGTTACTCTATGATACAGTCTGGACAATGAAGCTCATATTATGGAATATTCTATAATATTTAAAATATTATGGAATAATGGAGAATAATTTTAAGTTTTTTTTTAGATTATATTAAAACTATTTTTAGTGTAAATAGGTACTTGAGAATTTCAAAAATATTACCTCCAACAACCAACGTCTTAATAATAAAATCTTGTCAAAAATACAATATAAAATAAACATAAATGTACGGTATAGTATTGTATCATTTTTCCCCTCACTCCCCCTCTCGTATAATTTTATCTTTAATCTCAAACCCAAAGAGGTATTGATATGATCGGAGACAAATCACGTGCAAGTATTACGATCATACGTGCTTTGAGATATGAGCTATGGTACAACAAAATTGTAAATTATTATATATTGCATATATTTTTTGTAGTAATAAAAATATTAAATAAGTTGTAGGATAATAAAATCAAGTCAAGTGCGAGTCGGACTCGTCCATTTTTCTAATTGTATTTCAGCTGGAAGTACCTACAGTTCGTAACCCTTAGAATGAGCATTACATTTGTGGGAATGATTAGAAAAGTAAAGCTAGAAAAAATGTTTTTATTAGAAATTAATTAAAAAAATATTATTAGAAATTAATTTAAAAAATCAAACATAAAAATATATTCATTATTCTATGCCGGATATTGCATTCTCATAATTTTTATCGTTACAACACGTTATTAAGCAATACACGTTTTGTATATCATCCATTTTGTATAAAATGAACTAATATAAACTTGTACGATTTTTTCTGTAATATAGCCTATAAATTTACATTATTCACATTTTTTCTTTATACTGTACTGTAGAAAATAGCGTAAACAGAGGACAAACAGACGAACTACGACGTGAGTATCACTTTCTGTTTTTAGGGGATCATTCCAAAAGGAAACAACGCCTAACTAACCCTAATAGTAAAAGTACCCTAAAAACAGAATCATAAAGTACTTTTTTAATTTTTAGGTCATCATGTAAGTACACTCCACTCCCTCTAATGATGTAACTTTTATTCACTATGGCAACAACTGGCTATGGAAATTTTGCATTCATCTTTCTAACAGAATTAGCAATATCAAATTCAATATTCAAATAGCCGGAGCGATCATCGTTAAAGTTCGTAACTTATTTACTTTAAGGTAATGACCAATTAAGAGAATAAATTTATAAAATTCGTCATCAACTCCTTAGTCTTGTGGCCAATGGAATAACGGTATACTCTGTTCTCGTTGCGATCGTCACTTCCGCAGAGATGAAACGCGGCGTTGATATCTGCCACGTAATATCTCAAGTGCGAAAACCAAATGTCTTGACAATAGCTTTCGGCTCTCTTTCTACCATGTCATACTCGTATGCAGAATAAATAAACTGTGTGACTGAAAAAGAACATTGAAATTAACTTGAAAGTTTCTTTCTAAAATTGGATGGAGTGGTAAAATAAATTTTAATTGTTTTGTATGAAAAAATATAATTTTATTTATTTAGTCACTATATCGCTCAAATATTATACTGAATCGTTTATAAATACTTTTCACCAAAAAAAAATGGAACGGACAATTTTTGTTTTGTTTTTATTTGTTTTACTAATAAGTGAACCATATCTAATAGGCATACAATTTTTATGGGATAGTCAATATATAGAGTATTATAAAAATTGCGATTCAATAAAAAATAATTTGAGTATTGGGTAATTAAATTAAATTAGCAAAAATAATTAAATAAATTTTAGGTTATAAAATATAAACTTCTGTCATTAGGAAGTATTTTAGTGGTTTCAAATTAATAAATTCATATTTATGTATTTGTTTTCGGAATTTAATAAAAACCAATGTCCTCAAATAGAGTAAGTACCTCCTTCAGTTTTATCGTCAGTTAATAATAAGCGAAAGAGATATGCAGAAACTACACCGTTTGGCGCTTCGTTATCTCCAACTACCCCACTGTGGATAAAGCATGAAGCTTAAAAAAATATAATAATTTCCTCTTTATTTTTATTAGATTCACAGTGTACCCCTAGCGGGCTAGGCAGAGAAAATGGAGTGCCAAACACTTTAGTCTCTTCATATGTTTCTCGCCGCGATCACTGACCTCAACCTCTTCATACGTGCCCTTAATTTAAACAATATACATATATTCATATCTTGGAGATACCACTACCATCATACTTGAGTCAACTCCATAATGTAAATATATAATTTTAAAATAAAAATGGTGACAGCATGAATTTCACAATATTTCGACATTTGTACAAAAATCATTGTACAAAAAATTAATTACATTATATTGAACCGCGAAACGGTCGCTTCTACATATATTTTTTACAACATATAGAAATAAACGTTAAGCTATTACTATACAAGAAAATACAAGAATTTTATTCAAGATTATAATATAATTATTATCGTAATTTTATTACGGCATCAGTTAAATATATTATATACATACATTTTTCAAACTAATAATTCTTGAGGCCAGTCATGGCGCAGCGGCACAAAGTGTGACTGTAAAACTGACGAGTGGTTGTGGGTTCGATCCCCACTCGAGGAGATGAAATATTTACTTAAATTTATATTTCCATTTCTTCCCTCTCGTGTCGAGGCAAAGCGCGTTATTGAGTTCTGCCACTCAACACGTAATGCTTCCAGAATCCGGCAGAAAGTAGGGAAACGGAGTGTCTTAACACTAAGTTCCCTCTACCCTGCTGTGTGCGGGATACAGCGTGAACCTGATTTTTTGATTTAATAATTCGACATATAACAGTAGAACTTGAATTCCCATACATACTGTTACAGTAACAATTCAATAAAGTTCATTTAAAGTATTCGGGCATCAATTGTACCGTACACAATGTAAAACGAAACGGCTTGCAAAATGCATATATGATAACAAAACAATGTGAACGCTGTTTATTCATATGCCTTTATTCAAATTAATGAAATCATCAATATTTTGCTGCAAAGCTGTTTGGAAGTTTGTAATTGTTTTCTGTAGTCAGTAATGGAGTGGTTTTTTTTTATAATTTTTAGTTTTATTTGATTAGTAAGGAAGTCCAGTCCAGCTAGTTGTGGTGCAGGGACACAAGTATGCGACTGTTAACGTGACAGGGGGTTCCATTCCTGCTCGAGGTAGATATTTAATGTTTCCATTATCTCGCTCTAGTAGCGAGGCTAAGCGCGGCGTTGAGTTCTGCTACTGTAAACACAATGTTTTCATAATTTGGCGGAAATTGATGAACAGATATATCTTAATGGAAAACGCTTGTGTCAGGTATAGCGAGGTAGGCAGAGGGAACCTGGGAACCTAGTGCCCTCTGTAATCTTTCAACAATAAAAATTTTTCCCACCTTAAACTTAAATATCACTAAACATTTTAAGCTATTTCAATTAAGCTCAAGTAATCTCAGTAATCATTTTACACACTAACGTATTACCGGCGGGGTATTAGCGGGCTTAATTTGTTTAGTACTAGCACCATCTGTTCAAAGTCACGACTATCTAAATGACAGTTTGAAGTTGTCAAATTATTGCGTAGTTTAGGAAGATTGGAAGTTTACGACGCAAAATTAGTATTTGTCACTCGCTCTCGGGCATGCATGTCGCAGCTACTAACTTCGCTAAACACTATGGGGAGTGACGGGTGGAAATCGAAAAGCTTTTGTTTCTATAGAAATTGGTGGTGATATCGTTATAGTATGTGATAACGATGTTATATTGATTTTGGGCTAATTATGTTTTTAGTATCGTTGAATATGGAGACGGGTGGTTCGTTTGTAACGTTTTGGTAAGAGAGAGAGATAGTGTGAGTACAATTTTAATGTTAGTTAAGTCTTTTTGTTAAGGAAACACGGTTGAAAGCCGGTGAACTCTAATCTTACTTTACTTGATCATCTGGTGATGAAAGATATGAGTGCGAGCGGTGTTGTCTTTTCTTTTTTTCATCGTTTTATTTTTCTATTTGTTTAAAATAAAATATTGTTAATTTAGGGTAGCTTTGAATTAAATTAGCCTCAGACCATTGTAAAAATATTTATTTTTTTATATTTATCGCTCCTGATTTCCAGCTATTTTATCAAAATGATGTAATGAGTTGCGGCGTTGAGTTCCGCCACTCAACATGCAATGCCTCAAGAAATCATCGGAATGTGAAAAACGGGAATAGGGACTGCTCTCCAGTCCCTATTAACACTTGGTTCCCTGCTGTTTGGGAATATTTTATTTTGGCGTTATTTATCACGAAAACTGTCTATAAACAACTTTAACTTTTGTACTATTTCCTTCTTTTCTTAGAAAAATCATTATCACTCGTTAAACACAGTTGCAAGAAAGACATATATGTATGTTTATAAATATAATATAATATCAAGTCCATATGCACTAGGACTCACCTTTGAAGCCCTAAACTTTGATATCCACTATCTGCCTGAACAGAAACTTAATTTTCAATTTGCAAGTTTGTGTCTATTCGTTCATTGTGAACTAGTTATTATATTAATAATTTCCTACTTTAGTACCGTGCCTGGCTAATAGAAGTTTCAAATTAAATTTCACATTGATAGAGACCTTGACAGTAAACAATGATGGAAATTATATTAATATACATTTTAAAATTAAACTTTTATTCAGAGTTGGATAACTGATCTTAGTTTAGGTAACCTATAGGTTACCTAATAACATTTGCCCCGCATTTAAATCAGCTTCCGCGCTATCCCGCATACAGCAGGGTAGGCAGAGAGAACATAGCGTTTCCCCTTTTTTATACGTATAGATATTATTAAAATATTATAAAAATGATTAATGTTTACTTATTTAGAAAACGTATAAAAATTTGAACGTGGCGGGACTCGAACCTGCGCCTCCTAAAAACCGACCAGGAGGAGGTCCAGGAGGCGCGGGTTCGAGTCCCGCTACGTTGAAATTTTTATATAATACGTTTTCTAAATAAGTATTTTTCTTTCCTGAGTGTGGATTAACACTTTAAAAATGATTAATAATTATTTGAAATTTTAAAATCGCTAAGGTACTTAATATACAGGCAATATAGTAGGCAGTTAGGGGTTTATTTAAAACATATAGAATTATAATAAATGTAATTAATATAAACGATAAATTATGAATTATAATATTTTTTTCAAAAAATATAATTGTACAATACATTGTTAGATATAAATTTTACATTTGTTACATATAAATATATTTCTGAGGCTAGTCGTGGCGCAGGGGCACAAAGTATGACTGTAAAACCGACTGGTTGTGGGTTCGATCCCCACTCGAGGAGATGAAATATTTATTTACATTTATATTTTTATTCAATTCAATTCGGCAGAAAGTGGGGAACGGAGTGTCTTAACACTAGGTTCCCTCTGCCTACCCTGCTGTGTGCGGGATACAGCGTGAAGCTGATTTATATTTTTTCAAGTTTATATCGTTTGCATTATTGAAAACATGGTGAATATGACCTCTAAAATGCAACAGCCTAACAGCCACAGACCACAGCAGTGGTACACTTTCCAATTGATATATCTGCTATATTTTATCACGATAGCTCTAGTACACAGGTGGTCGTTACTATTGTCGTTTTGAAAATGTAATGTTTTGATACCTTCACGCTATATATAGCAGTATACGCGGAGGGAAATGTGTAAGATATTCCGTTCCCTATATACCGCCTGTTGCGCTATGGCGGAACTCAACGCTGCATGCGTAAAAATAATTCAATCTTCTGATTGAGAATGATTGCCGCCATTATAGAGCTTACGGTTGCCGTTACGCTACGACTGGCTTTTTAAAAAAAATTAGTAGTATGTAATAATATTTAGGTATAATATAAAAAGAAAATATTAACTTAAATATATATGTACGAAATTGTAAAGTATTACCTACGTAAGTATATATATGTAAGTATATGCATTATAAATATAATTCATATAATGTTCTTGTAGAATGATATTAAATATATCAAATTAAATCAGCTTCATACTTTATCCCACCCACAGCAGGGTAGGCAGAGGGAAATTAGTGTTAAGACAGTCCCTTCCCCACTTTCCGTCGAGTTCTGGAAGCATTGCGTGTTGAGTGGCGGAACTCAACGCCGCGCTTTGCCTCGATACCAGAGCGAAGAAATGAAAATATAAATGTAAATTGTTATTTCATTTCCTTGTGTAGGAATCAAATCGATACAGTCACACTCTGAACTCCTGAGCCACGACTGGCTTCAATGATATAATATAAAAAAAAACAAGAGTCAAATACAAATTATAATTGTTTTACTTAACATTCACACCAACAAAACCCCGATCTTTAACTGGATGGGGTTAAATTTCACTAGAACTCTACAGTAGAGATGAAATGCGCGAAAATGGTATATAGTTGACCACAGCCCGCGGTACTAAGATTAAATTGAATTGGGCAACTTGCCAAATACAAGGTAGCGAAATTACGAAATATTGTATGCTTATTTTATAACTTATGTATGTATAAGACATTCATGCATAAGCCTGGTTCCTATTTACATATAGCGAATGCCTTATTTGAAAATTGCTTTTAATTTAGATTGTAGCGATGTATTTACTATTATCTGTACAAAATTAAAGTTTTTAAAGGTCTAAGAAGAGCTTTTTTAAGTCTCTTGTGCTGATTTTTTTATATGTGATCATGTGATAATTTAAAAATTAAGAAAAAAAGGAAGAATTTTAAGTATGTTTTCATTGGATTAGGATTTTTAAATAATGAAAATTACTTCTTTGCGGCTCTCGTGGCGCAGGTGCACAAGGGTATGACTGTAACGTGATGGTTGTGGGTTCAATTCCCACTCGAGAGAATGAATAATTATTTATTAATAAATTCATTTTTACGCTCTGGCACTAAGGCTAAAAGTCAACTTTGAAATCCACCATTCAACACGCAAAGCTTGGCGAAAAATGGAGTGCTTAGTATTAGGTTCACTCTGCCTACCCTGCTGTATGCGGGATAGAGGGTGAAGCTGATTTAATTTGACTATTATTTCTATAAATAGTTGATAGTATATATATTTATTAATGTAAAATATGCGATGAAAAAATTCCCAAATTTCACCACTATGCCGACAAAAACAACTTAAAAACCTCACAGGTATCATTATAGCAATGTTCCAATATGTTAATGACTGATTACGAGGCATAATGTATCCAATTGAATTCATCGAACTTCCTATGCAAATAATTTGCATATACCACACAAACACCTAATTTAAACTATCGTCCCTCATTCAAAATAACATACGGAGAACAATTTAATAGGTTCCAACCAAAATAAACATACACGCTATTACATGGTACGACAACACTGGTAGTGGAATAGTAGAATGGGTATTTGGACTAGTTCTGTATTAGTAGGAGCCACCAATTTGCCGCCGTAGTTGCTAACAACTCTAATCATCATCGTTGCTCAAAGGTTTCGATATTTTGGATACTAAATAGAAGTGGGTAAAGTTTTATTGTACGTGTGTTTGTGTGTATTTTTTAATGGAATGTGTTTCGGGATAGCGTTTATGTTAATTTGTAATTAACTTTTCTGATGCTGAGTGAATGGTACTATTGGACGCACAGACGAAACTATTGGAATCACAAAATTTACCTAAATTTGGCAGTAGGGAAAGTAATTTGAGGGAGGTTAAGGGAGCACTAGGAGAGGATTTTTTGTTCCCCACTTTCCGCCGAATTCTGAAGGCATTGCGTGCTAAGTGGCGGAAATCAACGCCGCGCTTTGCCTCGATCTTTTGTTCCATATGGCAATATAGACAGCAGAGTGGAACTTACGATAATGACACTATATTTCCCAATTTTTCGTAAATAATTATTACATTGCTCCGAGTGGTTGGTATTTACAAGTAAGAATGCTACGAAGGCAGTTCTATCGTCAATTCTCTTAAAAGAAAACAATACACATTGACGCGTCCACCATTGCGCCCACTATACCTAACCTTGGAAGTTCCATTCTATTGGAATTGAAGACGAAGTCCCCATCCCTATTTACAAAATAAAAAACAGCAGGGTAGGCAGAGGGAACCTAGTGTTAAGACACTCCGTTCCCCACTTTCTGCCGAATTCTGGAGGCATTGCGTATTGAGTGGCAGAACTCAACGCTGCGTTTTGCCTCGACACCAGAAGAAATGGAAATATAAATTTAAGTAAATATTTCATCTTCTCGAGTGGGGATCGAACCCACAACCAGTCGGTTTTACAGTCACACTTTGTGCCGCTGCGCCATGATGGTCTTTATTGTTATTTTACTTAACAATAAATCTTTATAAAAGCAAAAAAATCTATATTTATTATCACTATTTTATATCTAAACTATTTAATAATTCAACCAATTCCCAAATCGCTGAAATGTAATTTTGTACGTAACGTACAAAGTTGAAAGGATGAAACGTTAATGGTGTGTCATTTTATCTGAAACTTTTTGACTTTTCAAATATAAGTACTGTGTTTTGTGCGTATATTTATTTAAAATTTAAACTCAATCCATTTGCAGATTAGTTTGGACTTTAGATATAGTGGATATGATGAATTTTATACGCAATCGTAGCTATTGATAAAAGTAAGTGGGTACCCAAGCTGGATACTATTGAAATTATATGGTAATAATTCTTAAATTTAGAAGTGAGTCGTGGCGCAGGGGTCAAAATGTGTAACTGTATGTGCGACTGGTTGTGGGTTCGATCCCCCACTCGAGGAAATAAAATATATATTTAAATTTATATTTTCATGTCGTTGCTCTGGGGTCGGGGCAAAAGCGTGGTTTTGAGTTCCACCACTCAAAAAGTAGTGTCTTCAAAATTCGGCGGAAAATGTGGAACGGAGTGTCTTAACACTAGGCTTCCTCTACCTTGCTGTGAGATACAGCGTGAATCTTATTAGTTCTTAAATATAAGGAATCGTGGGGCAATAAGACATTATTAAATTTTACATGTGATCTTTTTTGAAAGAACGATTATATATTTTTTAAATTAAAAATCAGCTTCACGCTGTATCCCGCACACAGCATTGTAGGTAGAGGGAACCTAGTGCAAGACCTTCCGTTCCCCATTTTCTGCCGAATTCTGGAGGCATTGCGTGTTAAGTGACAGAACTCAACGCCGGGTTTTGCCTCGACACGCCACGACTGGCCTCAACTTTTTTATTATTCATAATTTTTAACATGTATCAAAATAGTATTATCAACAAATTAACAATTTTATAATTTTAAATGTTTATTTATTATTTTTTTTTTTTTTCAATTTATTACCATTTAAAAATTAATACTAGAACAACAATACATATAACATCTAAAAAACCAAAAAGGTTTGTAATGATGTTAAAAAAGTGATCTTAAATTACACAATTCTAATTTGCAATAAAGTTAAATAATTAATAAGATTTCACAGTTAATTTATAAAAAAGTTAATTAATAAAATAAATAAAGTTAAATACTATTGACAAAATATTTTTTTAACACTNTTACCGGGTTGAAATCCAAACTGATTTTTTGTAATCACGTCATTATTATGGTAAAACTGTTGTATTTGTCTACAAAAAGTATTAAAGTACTGTTGTATTTGTCTACAAATTATTAAAGTCATGGGCCAAGAACAACAGAAATGTAACTTCGTAACTTAACTAATACGGTCATATCTATGAGAAATATATAATAAAAGTAATATAGTTTATATTAAATTTCTGTAAATTTTAAGATGACGAGATAAAAGGAACAACACTTAATCGATTTTACATGGCCATGAACCTAAAGAATACGTCGGCGTAACAAGATCGCTTCTAAGAATTTAGGCTTTACAAGGATTGTTGTAATAATTTTATACAATATTTTCTCCATTTCAGGTATATGTGGCATAAAATGTTGTCAACATATTTTTATTAATTACGTCATATACGTGGTATAACTTTAACAATGGGGAAGTATGTATTAGACTTTTGATATGACGATAGTGAGATCGATTTCCGCTTAAGGGAATATTTAATTTTATTATTTATAATTTCTCCGGTATTTATAACTTCTGAAGAGTTCTACTACTCAGGTTCTGATTCCATCATCAGACCAGATGATGTATCTATAACTGTGTTGTCACCTAAGCTACGTACCGTAAATAATATCCCAAACACCTTTAAAAATATTATTTAATAAATAATGCCTATAAATACGCATTTTTATGGTATCTGGTGGTTAGAACCTTTTATAGTTGTGATCGTGAATAACCCAAATCTTTTAGAGATTCAGATGTATATACGATATGTATGGTATTAAGAAAGTAATATTTGCAACTCATGTGCTTTATTTAATGCCATCAGAAGTTGTAGAGTTTCAGTTATTTAGAGAGTTTATCTACATAACTGAAACTCAACAATATTTTGTTATAGCTCGAAGAAAACCCAAGAGCACGTTTTAACTTCTTCTCCACTATAACTGCGTGCTAATTATAATTAAAGGAAGAAAGAGCAAGGGCACCGCACTCCCCTACGTTGTGAATTGCTACCAGACTCCGGCTTCGACAGTCTTATGAACTCTCCGGGACGTTTGTGTGTGATCTTTCTGAAGATACTTGTATAATGGTGATTCGTGATGTTGATTGATTTGTGAGATCAATATGAGTCGTTGGAACGAACGCACAACCGCAAGGCGGCCGATATGTTAAACAAACGCACGGCACACACCCCACAATCGTGTCTCGAGCCGTAGGCGGACTCTACTACATACACCAGAGTTCCAGGACATGAAATAGCACCACATACCTACCAATCGTATAAGTGGTACCAAGTCGTAGAAGTGGTATACTATATGTCAACGACCAACGCCATACAAGCATAGCTTACGTACCGCGAGCGTACTGCGAGACGGCATCAGCCACGACATAGTTAATATCGCTATAACAGTTCGCATAGGCCCATCCGGTCAGCCTTCGCGACGTCAAGCAATATTATAATATTGTCAGTCAATATTATATTGTAATATCGGTCAAAGATCACTTTGATCCACAATATGTGTCACTCCTACACATAAATTGTCTTTATAAGAAATTCGATCCTAAAAGATCATGCCATCATAGGCTTCGAATGATTATAATATTACATTAATTATACATTTGGTACGAGTCTTTATGTGCATCATATTTGTACCGTAGTACTTAAGAGTTCGACTCGACCGCTACCTTCCGAGTTGCACACCCACTATATATACGGAACGACGGTTGCGACACTCGGGACGACAATATATGAACTCGTCTCAATTAATATGGTGTTAAAAATATATAGATTGTATTACCCATAATTAACTATGTTATTTATGAGTATTGCCATGCATATTTTAATTAATTTATTTATTAATTTTTAACCTATATCCAAGGTACATACTGTTATAGTACTACTGACAAATTTCATGATACGATTATAAAAAATAGACCAAATGCAGTTTCTTAGATTTTATTATATATTTACCGAACTAATTAATTTTTATTATAATTTTACGAACCCACAACGTTGTTTTTATATTTTACAAAAATCAAAGAGATTAAAGAAAAGTAGAGGTGCAGTCGTGGCCCACAGCGGAGCCAGTAGCACAAGCGTGCGATTGTAAATGCGTCAGACTTTAGGTTTGATTCCCACTCGAGAAAAATATATATCAATATTTTTTCCTGAGTGTGGAATAACACTTTAAAAATATAAAAGTAATGATATATTTAATATATTGATTTTCTCAATATGGTAACGAGGCGAAGCGCGTTGATTTCTGCCACTCAACATGCTCCAGAATTCGGCGTGAAGCGAGGAACAGAAGTTTCTGTTATGTGCGACATACAGCGTAAAGCTAAAAAAAGAATATAAAATATTTAAGACGAATTGTTTTCAGTAAACAAAACTTGTATGCAGAATCAAATTTAATTTAACTTTAAGTTTTTAGTCTTTAAATATGGCAAAGACTTGCTTACTATTTAATGGAAGAAATGTAATAGATTTCCACTAATTTAATATTTTTTGTGTAAATTCTGTACATATTATAACTTATATTCTTACTATAAGTTCTTATGATCAATTTTGTAGTCTATAAAATTTAATACTATAAAAAAAACTAGACAACTTAGTTTAACTACGCATTTATCCAATCAGCTTACTGAAAAGAAAAACTTCCTTCCTTTCTTCTTCTTACATTAGTTCACTCTACATACCATGATATGTGTGGAATATAGTTTAAAGCTAGCTTTGCTCTAATATAATCCATATTAGAGCAAAGCTAGCTTTAAACTATATTCCACACATATCATGGTATGTACTTCTAGGTTTAAATTTTTTACAATCTCTGACCCATAACCATCGAACCCATAACCTACGTGTGTGCAGTCGAAAAGTAACCCACGAGGACCTCATATACATAATTATATGCAAAATATTAACATATAAAACAATATCTTAAACTTGGAAAATCTTATTCCAATGCTTATATGGAATGAAAGATTTATATCGACATCACTAAACAGTATGCTTGTTTGGCTTCGAATCTGACACACAACGAGCTCAGTACTAACGACTCCTTCGGGACTTGTTAATACCGTGGTACGTTTGCTATTACCCACTATGATTGACTGACTTATACTGAATAGCTATTATAGTATGAAATACATCGAATTGGTTGTCGGTAACATAATATTAATGTTTGTTACTCCTGCTGTCTATAAATCTACGTAGGATTTGTAAAGGTTAGTAATAGTAAAGTAATAGTAGAAGCCAGTCGTGGTGCAGCGGCACGAGGTGTGACTGTAAAACCGATTGATTGTGGGTTCGATCCCCACT
>JAAIXJ010000475.1:0-56624 GCA_013403705.1 Heliconius hermathena
TCGTGGTTTTTTTAGAATTTACTCCTAATAAGCGGGCGAGGCCGCGCGCGCCCTCTAGTCTAATATAAAAGCTTCCTGAAAGCTTTTCATTAACTTTTTAACTACATTAAAATACCTTAAATTATAAAGAAAATATAATGTACACATTACAACAGTTGACAAACTTGACATTTTACCTGAAATGAACTACACATATATGATTGTAATGATTTTTATCTATGAAATATCGATTTTTTTACTTTTCGGATTTTTTCTTTATTTATATTGTACGTTTTCACTTCCTGCCAAATTTCCTTTTGAGGTATGGAATCCCAAAAATATACATTATGTCAGAGAGCGTTGGATGAATGTTTACTATTTATTTGCAGTATTATTGTATTGGCTCAGCAAAAAGGAAAATACACTGATAAAAATCCACCCAATAACAAAAATGATGGCAGTAATCTCATTTGACCCATCGGTTCCCTGTATAAATAAATAAAGTAATTTCGTTTAAAGTAAATATTATGGACATATCCTGCATATTTTCATATTTACACACACTTGTGGGGTTATATATACAAATACCTAATCGTAGCTATATACAAATGAGAATCTACATATATTATATTAAAGTATAAGAAAAGACAGTCAAAATATCTCGAACTGTCGTTGGAGTTATATGACTAAATCATTTTATTTATATTGTAATTTGTCAAATCAAATAAAAAAATAATAGTGATTAGATTAACCTGATTAAATAAGATATATCAAAGTACGGCTTCTTTATATCTGAATTGTGCAGTGAAACATTACTAATCAGGCTAGTAGTAACAAGTTAATCACAAGTACTTATGTGAATATATAACTGTTCCTAGTAGAAACAGATTCCTATTTACAAAGTAAATTTTCTATTAGTTATATCATTTTTTAGCTTCACGCAGTATTCTGCACGTAGCAGGGTAGGCAAGGGAACCTGGGAATATAGTGTTAAAACACTCCGTTCCCATTAAGACATTCTTTATATTCCGCCGAGTTCTGGAAGCATCGCGTGTTGAGTGGCGGAACGCAACTCTGCGCTTTGCCTCGTTACCAGAGATCAAATATTACATTTTCTCGAGTGTGAATTGAACCCACAACTTGTCCCGTTTACAGTCGCACGTTTGTGCTCCTGCCCCACGACAGTCCTCAATGACGTTCAAAATTTTTATACGTTTTCAAAATAAGTATTTTTCTTTCCTAAGTGTGGAATAACACTTTAAAAATCTTAAAAACAGTAAGTACCTACTGTAAATGAGATTTTGTAGAACTCACACGAGCTCCACTCGGCGAAATTGAATAGATTATTTTCATTCACAAGTGCGTGTTGGAAGTAGGAAACGGAGTGCCATGACCTCCTACGCTCCCTCTGTCTATCTTAGTACGCGGGGGATAACGCGTGAAACTAACTAAGAGGAACTTGAAAAGGCCTTGTATATTATGTACATTGCTCACAATCAGATCAGCTTCACGCTGTATCCCGCACACAGCAGGGTAGGCAGAGGGAACCTAGTGTAAGACACTCCGTGTCCCCCTTTCTGCCGAAAGGGGACCGAACCCACGACCAGTCGGTTTTACAGTCACACTTTGTGCCGCTGCGCTACGACTGGCCTCTCAATCAGATGTTTCTATATATTGCGAGCAATGTTTGCAGATTCAAATTTCGAATCTTTTTGTAGTCTTAATTTTTTTCTTGTAAATAATTCTTATACATTCAGTTCAGTTCTTTAATTACGACTTTTGAAGAGTGCCAATTGAACTCAAAATCACTTCACCAATGCCACGTTGTATAGAGAACACTTTATATATCTTGATGATGCACTTCTGAGTTAAATTCTGTCACACGATTTATTAATAATAATTAAGGGAGAGGGGGGTAGCTTAGAACAGGGGCACCTTTGAAAATATTTGTTAACAGAGCTATTTTAAAAAGAAATTTTGTTAAATTTTTTTTGAGTATTGGCAGCACTAATATATGAGAACCAGTTGTTGAGTTACGAGGAGTGTTTGATTTTGAGTAAAATTTTATGCATTTTTAAATAAACGCGTAAGGATCGCAGGGATCCAATTCAAGGTATATGGTTTTATTTTTTCCTCTTTTAGTTAGAATGTTTCATATATCATGCAATAAACTAGAAATTACTACAATTTTTAAACTTTTACTTGAAAAAAAAACGTTTGTAATTTTTCAATTACCACTGAGGCAGCTTTGAACAAAATAAAGGGGGCAGTTTTGAATATTATTATATGTAAAAAAATACCGCGAAAGAAAAACAAAACTATACTGAACTTTTCTTCACAAGAAACTGACTCAAAAATGCATTTGGAATTAGAAGAGGAATTGACAATTTACTGTGAAGAGAATGAAGATGTAAGAGAGAATGAGAATGAAGAACCTGTGCGTATGAAGACTACGAAATGGAATTAGACTACAACTTAATAAATATTGGAGACTTCGTTTTAGCGAATGTCTCATCATCTGTGAATAGTAAAAAAGTAGCTTGTTTATTTTTTTTCTTTCCTGAGAAAGAGGACAAGTGCTACGTTAGTTTTTCAAAAGTCTTACGTTAACTAGATTTGAGGCCAGTCACGGCGCAGCGGCACGAAGTGTGACTGTACAACCGACTGGTTGTGGGTTCGATCTCCACTCGAGGAGATGAAATATTTACTTAAATTTATTATATATTTATATTTATTTAGTCGAGTTCTGCCACTCAACACCCAATGCCTCCAGAATTTGGCAGAAAGTGGGGAACGGAGTGTCTTAACACTAGGTTCCCTCTGCATACTGTGCTGTGTGCGGGATAAAACGTGAAGCTGATTTTTATTTCTTACGTAGACTACTTTCTCCAATTTCAGTTGTAGGTTACGTCACATACTACATCCATGTTTTCCTTTAAGTTTAATTTTTCTAAGTTCAAATTAGGGTAGTAAGATGTTTATTTAAAAAATATTTTGTTTTATTCTCATAATATTAGATTTATTCTATGATTGATCCCATAATGTTAATTACTTCTAGGAAGCCAAAGCTACTTTTTTGTTTGTTCGTTTTTTAAAGTCTATTAATAATATTAAAGTTATTTAACACTAGTACTAGTACAATCGCAATATTAAACTAGGTATATTATTTTTTTAAGTTAACATGGTACTGATATTTGATCTCCATCGTTTCTAATGTTAAGTTTATTAATAAAATTACTTAAAAGTTTGATAAGCCTTTTAATTTCATTGAATTCAATGATAGTTCATAACTGCCCCATATATGTTCAAAGCTACCCCGGAAGGGGGGCAGCTTTGAACATTTGACTACTGCTACTAAAATTGATATTGCACCATTAACTTATATATTTTTCTACATATGATGCTACGATTGTGTGGCACAATAGTTGGACTAAGCATTGTGAAATAGTAAAGAAGTTAAAAACTGTAGAATTTTTAGATATGACACAAAGTTTAAAAATCGTTCGAATGTGTCCCCCTCTCCCTACTATCTTGATAGTTAATATTATTAATATCTTGAAATTAAAAAGTGTGAAGCTTGAATGTTGATTCAAGAACAGAGGAAAATAAAGTGATTCAAAAAATAATTAATTAATATTAATATTTTCTTTACGTAAAGTAATAATATCCCATCAAAACATACATATATAATCACCAAATAAAAACGTAAAATGAGAGCCGAGTTAAACGTTACGTACTGCATCATTCTCGACTTCACCGACATAAAAATGGAAGCTCTATATATATGGGTGCTGAGTTCTGTGTTCACTCGCGATAAACTTCAAGCTCTAAATTTTGACTTGGCTATTTTCCCCCACCAGACACCAAGCCAAATATCAACCTTAAAGTGCAGTACAAGCTTAAAGAACACTAACTTGCAAATGAGGCCAGTCGTGGCGAGGCAGCGGCACGAGCTGGGACTGTAAAACCGACTGGTTGTGGGTTCGATCCCCACCCAAGGAGATGAAATATTTACTTAAATTTATATTTCCATTTNTAGGTTCCCTCTGCCTACCCTGCTCTGTGCGGGATACAGCGCGTAGCTGATTTAACTTGCAAATATAAATAAAGCCTGTACGTAAATAATTATCGACAAATTATTTTACGACTAATGTTAATAAAACAGCATTCCTTGCATAGAATTAATATTAAATTTACGAATATAAAATATAAACAGCTAAAAGTGTAATAAAACAAAAAAGGACTATTTTGATAAATTAAAATTTCAAGCATACATACAAAGTCATGCGAATTACAGATAAATTACGAAAATAACAGCAAATTGCTCAGGAAATATTATTATTTATTTTCAAACGTTGTGTTGTCGTAATTAGCGGATGTGGAGTCAATTACCGGTATCTAATAAGATTTGAGCTTTTGATTTCTTCGTTGAATGTTAATTTTTAGACATACTCGTTCATTCTATACAAAGTCGTCCCCAAATATGTTTTATAAGTACGAACTAAGATAGCTTAAAATATTTTCGATATGTATTTTTTTTATTATATTTTCAACTACTATATTTTGCTAGTAATAGCAATAAATGAGACATCACTTGTTGAAATGCATTTTCGGATGATAGAATCAATGCGTAAATTACTCGTAATGCGTAAACACTCTTACACTAGACTCCCTTCTCTCTAACCTGCTGCATACGGGATACAGCATGAAGAAGAGAATTTTTTATCCAAATACTTTCTAACATCATTTCTTTTGTAAATCCCTTTTAATGCCTCTCTATTTCTTGTCTAGTCTAAACAAATATTACCGATACCCTCTTTCTTTTAAAGTTGCTACCTTTTAAAATAATATATTTTTCAATAAAGAATTATACGTAAATATTTTTATTGAACTTTTTCTACTCAAATAATGATTTAAAAAAATATATAAATCAAAATAAATGTGATATACAATTTTCGTTAAAATCATAGAGAAATTAAATAAAAATAGTAACTATTCTAACACATACATATGTATATTTTATAGTCATACATACATTTTTCCTGGTTGGTATTCAAATTCGCAATTTTACTTACAGTTGAATGTAAGTAAGTTTTCTACTATATCTACGAAACGAAAATAAATATTTCATATCTTTAATTACACTCCTCGTCCATACTTTACTTTATAACCCAACTCAGTAAGGAAGTTAACATCATTTTAACTGAAAATAGAACAAAGGAATACCTAACTGGCGCAAATTGTGTTCCCATGGCAGAAGCAATATTGTTTTTTTTTATTTTATTTTTTTTTCAATTATAGAGTAGCATTAACGTTATTTAAAATTAGTCTTATTTTTTATTTTTTAAATAAAAGACAATCTTTTCTTATAATTCATTGAAACTGTATACTGTATCTTTTCTTTCTTTCTAAATCCTCAAAGTTATGTTTTACGAATTTGAAGTTTAAGTTAAGTTGGTTCAATGTTGATATGTTAAACAAAATATATATTAATCAGTTGTATGACGAAGTACCCAGGAGTGTCAAGTGTAGCTCGGGGCGGGTAGTTGTAGTATTTGTGTAGATTGAACAAAGTAGGAAAAAGCTAATTTACTTACACAACAATACAAAAAGGTATTCGTATTTTAATTTAAAACGTACACAAGTTCACTCTCGTTCTGTACTTGTTACTTCAGTCTCATTACGATAAAACTTGTCGATAAAGCTCCGTCCGAGGGTTAACGAGTCTTTTCATCGTAAATGCCTTTTTTTTTATTTTATTGACAGCCGTCTCGAGTTTTCAATACGGACCTCCGTGAAAGATTTAACTTGGCCTGACTAGTGATAATGTTAGCTACATTATCTTGAATGTATGACATAATATTATTAAATAATCAAGTACTTCAAATAAGTAAGCGGTAAAGTTTATAAGGTTATAAAATTTATTTCTTAGTTGCATATAAATTTAAAGCTAAACAAGAGTTATGACACTTCGTTCTCCGCTGTCCACTTATTTTAAAAATTTCTTGTTAGGAGGCGGAACTTAACACGGTATCACACAGCGCAACTTTGAGTTCTGCCCCTCAACACGCAATGCCTCCAGACTTAGGCGGAAAATAGGTAACGGAGTGTCTAACACTAGGTTCCCTCTGCTTCCTCTGCTGTGTACGGGACACAGCGTGAAGCTGATTTATATATTCTTTACATTTACGATACAAATTGTTTTTTTAGCCATTGATTTTCGGTTAAGCCTATATAAGGTTCAAAGGGTAATGCTTAATTAAGAACCCTGTATAGGTACTCGCTTGTTTTCTACTACGTTATTATTTTATTTTATTAGGTGGATTTGGCGAAATCACACAAGTGTACATGGTAGTGGGTAGAAATATTATTTATTAATTCCATTTCTTCTCTCTGGTGACTAAGCAAAATTGAGGTATTGAGATCCGCCAATATACACAATATCTCGTAAAATTCGGCAGAAAGTGGGGAACGGAGTACTTAAGACTAGGTTACCGTTACCTACTTTGCTATGTGCGTGATACAATGTGATGAAATAATATAACAACATATTTACCTGAGACCAGTCGTGGTGCAGTGGAACAATCGTGTGACTGTAACACGACGGTTGTGGGCTCGATTTCCACTCGGGGGAATGGATAATTATTTATTAATATTTACATTTCTTCTCTCTGATAGCAAAGCAAAAAGCGCGACGTTGAGTACTGCCACTCCACACACAGTCATTTGTCTCCTCAATTGCCTCGAACATTTGTCGGATGTTCCGTCGCGTGCTCCCCCTGCCTACCCTGCTGTATACTTGCTGTATACTTGGTACATCGTTAAGCTGAAAAAAGTATATAATTTATATAATTTTTGTGTGCAATAAAGTGAATGACAACATATTTTGCGAGGGTTGCACAATTATAAAAAAAAATGTCATAATGACTTTTAATCTTAAACCATTGTAATATAAATACCTTAAAGCTACACAAATAAAACAATTGGTGTCAAGGCACTGTCTCTAACTGACAAGGTGTCGACCGCAGTACTTGTGTTAGTATTTTGTATTACACCATGTAATACTAACAGTCTAGTTTAAGCGATTTCGCAACGTCGATCAATAAGAATTCCGAAGCGAGTAACGACAAAGCAAGCATTTTCTCTTTGTTGAGCTGATTGTAATATGGTTATGGTAGCTCTAATAAACATGTAAAGTAGATTGAATTATTTTATGTTCCGTTGGTGCTGAGTAAAGGAATAAGAAATATGTTTTTTTTATCGTTACTTCAAAAAATCCGTTTTTATTTACTTCATAAATTATTGGGTATAGGAGAGGAACTTGAGGTAGTCTCTTTACTAGTCAGATAAGAGATAATTAAAAAAGTCTAAAGTATGCGGATGCTTTAGCCAAATCATACGAACTTTTTATATGAATTGTAGCCTATGTGCTATTCTGATGTATAAGCTATATTACTGAAAAGTTTAATCTAAATCTGTTCAGTAGATTTTATGTGAAAGTGAAACAAACATCCATAAACTTTTACGTTTATAATACTAGTAGGATAACTTCTATTCGGTACATTATGTACCGATGTCCGAGGAAGTAGATACGGATTAAAGTTCATATTTTACTCAACATGAAATATTTCTAATTGAGTGTAAAATTATATACGAGCGATATGATATTTTTTTTGTCCACTTCTATGATTAAAAAACTTCAAAAATCATAAACCTAATTCATTTCTTTTGAAACTTGGCCTTACCCCACTAAAGGAGTACTTGAAACATTTAATTATTATACAAATAAAGTTAGTTTCTTTCAAGAATATACATATTTAAGTTTCTCCTTGATACAAGTTTATTCGACTAACTAAATTGCTATAAGAGTTGAATGACGTGTCATTTAATTTATCCCTAGACGTCTTTTTTTTAGCATCACGTATCTAGCACACGCCAGGGTATGCAAAGGGAGTCTTGTGTAAATGCACTCCGTTTTTCCAAATTCTGGAGGCATTGCATGTTGAGTGGCGCAACTCAACGCCGCGTTTTGCCTCGACATCAGAAAATGTAAATACTAAATGTTTAATTTTCTCGAGTGGAAATCGAACCCACAACCTGTCGCGTTAACAGTCACACTTTGTGCCCCTGCGCCACGACTGGCCTCAATTACTAGACGATTGAGTGTCTTTAAATGTTTCCTATTACGCCTTTGATTTGACAGTTTCTTTGTCTTTAGTAATTTCAAACGGCGCAACGTATTAATGAGAGCCGACGGATCGTATAAAAACCTGATTTAGACTTTCAGGATTTTATAGCGCGCTCTTATGAATAAACATTAAGATTGATCAAAAGAAGTATTATTAACTAGAGGGCGCGCGCGGCTTCGCCCGCTTATTAGGAGTGAATTCTAAAAAAACCACGAAACACGTGTTCAATAAAATATTTTTAACAGTCTGAATTTAAATTTTTATAAAAATCGGTGGCAATTTAAAGATTTTTCCATATAAACTTTCAACCCCTTATTTGAACCCTTAGGGGGTGAATTCTTAAAAACCATGAAACACGTGTTCAATGAAATATTTTTAAGAGTCTGAATTTCAAATTTTATAAAAATCGGTACAGATTAAAATTTTTTTCCATACAAACTTTCAACCCCTATTTCATCCCTTTAGGGTTAAAATTTTTCAAATTCCCTTCTTAGTGAATGTCCAGAATATGAAAATAAACATCTGCCCAAATTTCACGTTTCTACCATCAGCGGTTACGGCTGTGCGTGCGTCTTACCTCAGTCAGTCAGCACAAGTCCTTTTATATATATAGATTACGTAATTTTATATTTTTTTGTAATTTATTTTTTATATTTAATTTATTAATTTATCCCGCGCCAAAAATATTAAAAAGCAATAAAAATTTACAAAAAAATTGATATTTTAGATTTTCCATCACAACATATAAGCGTCATGGCAAAATGGCTCTATAAAGTTTGTATTGTATAGATTTGAGTAATGTTGGCTTTGATTGAAACTGTTTCATTATCGGTAGAATTACAACTACAATATGTACAGAGATATGTTATTGAAAAATAATTAGAAATTTACTTTTAGAAACTCATATTAGTTTTTATTATAATGAAAAAAGCGAGCAATATTATCATGTTTCTGTTTATTTTTTAGCTTCATGCTGTATCCCATACATAACAAGGGCCAGAGGGAACCTAGTGTTAAGTCGTTCCGTTTCCCATTTTCTCATTCTCGAGGCATTGCGTATTGAAGAATATGGGGAATAGAGTACGTTCTCTTAGCACTACACTACTTCTTTTTGCTTAAGTTAAAAGCTACAAAAACCTTTTACTAAGAAACATATTTAGTAACATAATTTTATTCGTTTTTTCGGTATGTATGTATATGAATTTACATTACAACTCATAATAATTACCGAAAATTACTCTTAAAAGTTTTTATTTCGTTATATCCACCTTTTCTAGGCTATAAGTAATACTAGTACCGAAACAACGCGAACGTCAACTTTAATTATTGTTAATCTCAGATTGACCCACAAATGTTTTATTCATAACGTTTTATGCAAACAAATTGGAAACTATGTAAGCTTTAACTTACGTATGTGGATTTAAATACTGACCTGTACTAGCTTTTGTTATAATGTAATGTACATATTGTTATGTTGTCGGATATAGAACTGTTATACGATAATTAAAAAAATAGGGTGTTTAAGTAATACTTCACTATAGGTGACGGTCGTGAGTTTGATTTTTTCGAGTTCTGTACCTCAAAAGTAAAAAAGAAATCGCAATAGGATAATTTTGTTGTCAGTCTGTCCGTCTGTTAAGATTTTAAAAAATGAAGCTTCCAAGTCAACAAAATCAAAAAATACGAGCAAAATACAAATAAAGGAAGCAATTCGAAAAGTGAAAATTTATAGGTATTTCATAGAAAACATAATTACATATTTATAATAGTAGTTCATATCATACAAAATGAATACACACGCCCGCAAACTTAAGTTTGTCGACTTTTATAAGTTGCACTTTCTTTGACTTATAATCTTGAAATTGGTACGAAAAACTCAGTATGTTACCTTAGGAGATAAAATATGGTATCATCGAGCTTATGGGGCCAGGACTTGAATAGTGAAATTCTTCAGAGGTTACTAGAGAACCCTTCCAGTTCGAACTCATATAACTTATAACTCCGAGCACTTTATTAAACTTAACTTAGTTTCACGCTGTATCCCTAGCGGGGTAGTTAGAGAGAACGGAGCGCCAAACGCTATGGTCTCTACATACCTCTTTCGCCTCGTCTACAGACATCAACCTCTTCATAAATAACCGGGGCGTCCTTATGCTTCTTACTAAAATCTTAAGTTATAATAATATCTAATTGTTTTATGGTAGCTATATACATACTTAAGGTTATACAAATTGTGCCAATTATATTTGAAATTGTGGCTTTTTCTTACTGGTTTTTCTCATTAAAGTAAGCAATAGACTTCCCTCAAGTGACAGCGCTGAGGATGCATAAACGTCACTTGTATAGTGCAAGAAAACGCGTCTGACGGTGATATGAAATTTGTTTAAAATATTATTTATTTCTATAAATTTATGGTTATTGGAAAATTATAAAAAAAAATAATTTTCAATAAAATTTATGTTTGATTTATTAGATATTTTCTTTTCCTTCGTCCGTTCTAAGCTTCCGTTTTATGTAGATAAGAATTATTAAAATAATCGATTGGTGCATCTGCATTTTTAACGCTAAAAGGAAGATGGGATGACTTTGTTTAAAAACTTACTGAGAATACTTTTTTGTAAAGATTTTTAAATACGTATATATAAACTTTTATTTATAAAAAAGTTCCATATTATTAATCAGTTTTTAAAAGGTGGATTATTCACTGGTTGAATCTGCCTACCTTTAAAACATAAAATACGATGAATTGCTAGTGTAAATATTATAGAAAATGGGAAATGGATCTCCATATGAGTAGATTATATTTGCCTGCCCTACAAAAATAAACGGGAAATGCGTTAAAACAAAAAGTTTTTGAGTGAATCAGCCACATTTCCTGTAGTACTACCAAAATTTTGTACGAAAATTCAAAATGAAGTGAAAAATTATAAATATACTTCCACGGCTT
This sequence comes from Heliconius hermathena, assembly GCA_013403705.1. Classification (NCBI taxonomy): domain Eukaryota; kingdom Metazoa; phylum Arthropoda; class Insecta; order Lepidoptera; family Nymphalidae; genus Heliconius; species Heliconius hermathena. Next base: position 11,116 of record JAAIXJ010000475.1, read on the forward strand.
TGACACGACTACCGTAATATCAATAGATATAAATATCTCCCTTGATTTACTCACACTTACGTCTATAAGTCAAAACTGCATTAAAATAAATTGCGTAATTTCAAAAATATCAGCGTACATCGGTAGGAAGCGACCTTTTTTGGTATTATGTACAATTAAATAAAAAAATATATGTATTATGTAAAGAAAAGAAAATATACGCATAATTAATTTTAATATTTATTTTCTCAATAGAAATGATTGAAACTGTCTTATAAAATACACAAGTACCTACTCTATTCATTGTGGTAGCTCTCGTTTCGATATATTTCAAAAGATTTTATTCCACAACAATGAACTGTCACACAAGTATTTATATGCAAGTAAAATAAAAGAATGAAAAGCCAATTGTCCCTTTTCTGCGTGCTTTCATTTGTCGACTCCCTGATCCCATGTCAAGAAGCTGGCGGACACGCCGCTATGAAGAAGGGTGAACTTGTCATGTCACACAATTAAGCGAGTTTGTTTTGTACCGAATTTCCGAACACTTTCTAAATAAATATATTAACTTCTTCTACGCCGTTGTTCGCAACTTGGAATACTTCCATTTTGCCATCCGTTGTCATCGAAAATTAGGTTTAAATTTCTATCACCGTGTGGTACCTCCACATGGTCACGGTGCCCGTGCGCCACTACTAGCCTTATATATATGTACAAAATAAATATGAGTCATCTTTTGGAAATGGAAGCCGATTGACATTGATTTTTATTCTTTCTCATTTAAAATAATAGTGGAGATTACTAGAGACTATGAGAGAATCTCTCATCATTTTATTTTTTTTCGTAATCTATCAATATACAGACACGTTTTATCGATTATTTTAGTATACTACATATATGTAGTATAATCTACAGATTATGACACAAGCTCTTACGATGTTGATAAGCGTCAGACTTTGCTCTACATAATTGTGAATTAATTTATACCTATAGGTGAATGTCTATATTTAAAGATATAAATTTAACACGTTATATATTTAGAGTTGTAACGTGCTAAAGTATATTTGTAGATACTTTTCTATTGTTTTTATTTTTTATTTTTTCTTTATATTACGACATATACGCGTGCCATCACAGATATATATGACAGTAATATAATCTTTATATTTATGCAAGTATAATTACATTAGCAATGTGTGTATATAGCAGGATAGGCGGAGAGAGTCTAGTGTTAAGACAATCCGCTCTCCACTTTCAACCGAATTCGAGAGGCATTGCGTGTTGAGTGGCGGAACTCAACGCCGCGCTTTTGCTGTAACACCATACAGCGGCAGCGAAGAAATGAAAACATTAAATATTTTATTTCTTCGAGTGGGACTCGAACCCACAACCTGTCGCGTTTACAGTCACACTCTTATGCTGCTACCCCACTAGTCTTTTCTTTTAACCTAACATTTAGCCTCAAAAGTCAATGACAAAACACAAAAAACAGCCAAATTTGTTTTTGATAGACGTGATATTTTAAACCTATTTTAAAAAAATACTTTTATTTTAACATTTCTGCTATTTCCTAATTTTTCCCGACTGCTAAGGAAGGGTTATGTTTTTCGCGCGTATCTTGTATGTATGTATTATTCTTTATTACCTCATATCTCCAGAACTGCAGAACGGATTTACATAATTGAGGTATCGTTAGATTCGTATTAGCAGCCCAAGTGTTCTTAGATAGGTGATGTTAAATAAATACAATCATGGCGGCTGTGGGACGCCATTGGACTTAATGAAAAAAAAAAATTCGTATCGAATACCACAATATGAGTATCAAATTCAAGAGCTCAATACGAGGATTTAAAAAGGTATATCATGATTATCATTGCCAAAATAAATTGTAACAAAAAAGTGAAAAATAAAAAAATATTTGTAAAAACAAAAACCCCGACTGCATAAATTAAAAAGAAAATAAACAAATCCAATCGTTTATTAGGATTAAAAGTCGGGACCTATAAGTAATTCTTCAATCAATAAATAATCTTTACCAGGAACCCTGCATAATTTAAAGAGGTCCCGACTGTTAATCCTAATAAACTATTGGACTTGTTTATTTTCTTTTTAGTTTTATGCAGTCGGGGTTTTTGTTTTTACAAATACTTTTTTATTAATATAATGAAATTTCTAGGTGACTATAATATTATATTATAGTTTGTCATTATCATCGCTTATTTATTAGTGTATTAAAACTACATTTTACTCAAACGAAGCACATCAATCACATTTGACAGTCGACCTTCACTTCCGGCGATGTATTAACCTCGTTACACTTTCTTACTTAAATTATTTAGACAAAGTGCGACACTAATTCTAATATTGATGTTTGGGTATGACATGTTGATTTATTAATATCAAGTTGATTATACTGTGGTGTCTACGGAATTGGTTCATTTGCGGAAAAAAAAATTTTTTTTAGCATCTCGCTATTTTTTTTATCTCCAACTAGGTTACCTCTGCCTACCCTGCTCTGTGCGGGATACAGCGTGATGCTGAAAAAAAAACATAACAGTGAAATTGTAAATAGCTGACTTTAAATAAACCTTTTCATAAATTGATAACTTGCTGCGGGCATTTGTTTTATCATTAGGAAGGTTCCTTTTTTTATAATCTTTTTTTTATTTTTTGAAAAGGAAATGCCGTATATTTTCATTTCTTCGCTTTGGTGTCGAGGCAAAGCGCGACATTGAGTTCCGCTTAACGTCACACTCAACACGCAATGCTTCCAGAACTTAGCGGAAAGTGGAGAACGGAGGTTAGGTTCCCTCTGCCTACCCTGCTGTGTGCGGGATAAAGAGTGAAGCTGATAAAAGAAATAAAAAAAGAAATGTTGTTTTTTGACAATGCCAGTCACCGCTATACTGTTGTGGCGATGTATGTAGAGTATTTTTTTTCATCAGCAACAATAAAGAGGATTTTTTTTATATAAAAAAATACTCTGTAAGAGTCCAGACCATCGGTGGGTTCCAGATAGATAAACCTCCTCACAATACGCACCCTCTCAAGTAATACTGCCTTCTGCAACCAGTTCTTTTTCCAACAGCTAAGTGATGACATCTTAAAATGCTGGTCGCTCATGGGTTGAGTTGAAATATTTAGTCAATTTATTACTGCTTACTTATCTGTTTCTTTTCTGTTCTTTTTATTATGGCGTTTCGAGCGTGCCAGTTGAGCACAAAATCACTTCACCAATACCACGCTTAATAGAGAGCACACGAAGAAAAATATACGGAAAAAAAAAAGATTTAAGTACTTAGTAGATAAAAATAAAAATAAATTAAATTAGCTTCACGCTGTATCCCGCACACAGCAGGGTAGGCAGAGGGAACCTAGTGTTAAGACACTCCGTTCCCCACTTTCTGCCGAATTCTGGAGGCATTGCGTGTTGAGTGGCAGAACTCAACGCCGCGCTTAACCTCGACACCAGAGCGAAGAAATGGAAATTTAATTTAAGTAAATATTTCATTTCCTCGAGTGTGGATCGAACCCACAACTAGTCGGGTTTGCAATCACACCTCGTGCCGCTGCGCCACGACCGGCCTCACTTAGTAGATACTTAATATTTGTTAGTATTGCTATAAATATAATTAATCTAATGAATTTACCTGACGTATATTTCGAACATATAACCCTAGGCGTAGAACACAAATAATAAACTCATATTTGTTACAAATTTTATAGTAATTTCATAAAAATATCCAAAGAAGCGAAGGAAAATCTCGAAGCCATCCATTGAATAACAAGTCTAAGAGCTCGAGGCTATTAAGCTATACGTTCTCATTCTACGTTGAAATTTCTATACGGTTGTTACGAATTTTACAACCTAAAAGTTATTACAAAAAGTAATCAGTTACCGAAAGAGGACGCCATTTTCTTAGTTATTTTTTACATGTAAAAATATTAGTAAGCCCGGCTACAAGGTTAAGAGGCAATGACAAGCCAGCAAAAATTTGTGTATGTCAAACGCATGATATCCAATATGATTATTTTTATTTATTTAATGAATGTCTAATGTAATATTTAAAAAAATATTACACTCTTTCTCCATAGAAACTTTAATTAACGCTGTAGATTGTGGATTCGATCCCTCATTTTCTTCACTCTGGTTGGCTAGCGTTGACTCCCACCACTTAACACGGAACGACTCCAGAAATCCTCTATTCTACTCTGTTGTGAGCGCGATACAGCTTCAACTTAAAAAAAAAAGTTTCCTTTCAATAAATTTATTGGTAATACTAAATTGTAGTCATATTTTATACAACCTATTTTATACGCAGATAACATAATCACCTTGGGCACATCAATACTATATTGTATATACTGGCGCTAGGACCGAGTAGCACAATGCTGGTATCTTGTCGGCATCAGACACCAGATAGTGACGAACGACCGAAACTTGGTAAAAAAGTTAGTCACGCTCGTGCGATACCGTTTCTTTGCTAACTACCGTTTAAATCAACCGTTAAAAGTATTTTTATCGAGAAATTTTATATCCAAGCAAATTATAAATTCGTCTAGATATTTTATTTTTAATACCTTTTATTCATTAAATTAAATTAGCTTCACGCTGTATCCCGCACACAGCAGGGTAGGCAGAGGGAACCTAGTGTTAAGACACTCCGTTCCCCACTTTCTGCCGAATTCTGGAGGCATTGCGTGTTGAGTGGCAGAACTCAACGCCGCGCTTAACCTCGACACCAGAGCGAAGAAATGGAAATATAAATTTAAGTAAATATTTCATCTCCTCGAGTGGGGATCGAACCCACAACCAGTCGGTTTTGCAGTCACACCTTGTGCCGCTGCGCCACGACCGGACTTCGGACTTTTTCTATTATTTTTATTGTCAGTTTTGACTTCGTACCAAATTTCATATAAATCGTAGATCCACGGAAAGTACCCTAAACGCACCGAATATTATACATACAAAATGCAGCAAAATTGGTGCATAAATCTTTTGATTGCGTCGACATAGAAGCTTATTTTTTTATGCTTCAAGAAACCATAGCTCATAGATCGACATAAGATAACCATAGATCTAAATATATGATATAAATTTCAGCTTGATACCTCCACGTGATCTCGAGATAAATGATCTTGACAGACGGACAGACAACAAAGTGATCTTATAAGGGTTCCCTTTTTACCTTTTGAGGTACGGAACCTTAAAAACCAAAATGAAGGTCTCGATTCGTAATGGATTAAAAATAAAATTATTACACATTTTGAAATACCTAATACCTTGAAGAAAATTATTTTAAGAAATATTAACAACTTATTATATAAAGCTTATGGGCGTGTTGAGACAGTAATAATCAGTAACTGTCAATTGTGACAGCACTTAGTCTCTAATATTGTTAAATTGCTAAAGAAGATGTAAAATAATGTTCAATGTTTCTTACATTAGTAGATCCTTGACGACCTCACATCTTGTAAAATGGAAGATGACGAAAATAAATCTATGGAAGTCATTAAGTATAGGTTAACTAAACATTTAAGTCAAAATTCAAAAAGTGTGAGATGAATTGGTGCTCGAAGCGTTCTGTAGGTAAAATATATTTCATTACTTTATATAAGAGGCCAGTTGCGATATAAGTTTGACTGTAAACGCGATAGATTTTGGGTAAATATTTAATATTTACATTTCTTCGTACTGGTAACGAGTCAAAGGTAGTTTCTTAATGGGAACTGATTATCTGACCACTGAGTGAAGCTAAAAAAGAATTGTAATATGTTTGTTTAGTTTTATAAATTATTTCCGATTATTTTGAAAATACTTTCACTTAAATACTTGTTGACTCACCACAGTAACCGATATTAGTTAAATATTGAATGTAAAAATGAGAAAATGCGAACATTATGGACAGTCACTGTTTGTTTTTTACTTAACGGATTTAATTTATCTTAATAAAGAAATCGTCTTGTTTATTCTATTCGATGAATATCTCGATTCTCGACACCTTAAGTGCTCGTGACGAAATTGCTAAGGACCTATGCCAAAATTTTTTTTATTTGCATTATATTCTACACTATAGGTAGGCAGGAGTAATGTAGTGATAAATCACTCAGTTCTTTACTTCACAATCAAAATTATTAGGCAGAAATTGTCACAAAAAATATTACCGCATGGTAATTGAAGGTAGTAGATATTAAGAATACAGGCAAGTATTTTAAAAGATACCTTCATTTCAATCTAATGCTAATTAATATTAATGTAAATCAACATCACAGGAAAAGTCGCAAAAGATCCAGTTGAATTATTGATCTGTCTCGCATGTACGCAGAGAGAGCCTTGTGTTAAGACACTCCGCTCCCCACTTTCCGCTGAATTCTGATGGCGTTGCGCCTTAAGTAGCGGAACTGAACGCTGCGCTTTGCCGCAATATTAGAGCGAAGAAATGTAAGAGTTCAATATTTCATTTCCTCGAGTGGAAATCGAATCCACAACCTGTCACGCTTGCAGTCAGACGCTTGTGCCCCTACACCACGACTGGCTTCGTGTACCTGCAATAGATTAATATGTACAATGAAAACTGCATTCTTCATAAAAAATACTCAATTATGCAAAATAAGTGCAAATCAAGGGAGTAAGTACTGGACGGTGTAAACAGCGTTAACTAACGTTCGATACGCACAATTTGCTGCCTTTCGAGTACTTCTAATATTGAGGTCTGTAGTTTTGAAATGTTTACTTTGACTTTAAAAAGATCAACATATTTTAGAAGCAGTATGAATAAATGCTTTCGGCTCTATATTTTATTTTTTCTTTTATTCGGGTCACGTAATGTTCATACAAAATGATATATCGCGTCGGTACCTACCTACTATTTAGTACGGCGACGTTGATGTTCAAATCATATGTTGTTTTAATTTATAGTTATTTTTATACACCTTTAAAAAATATATAAATTTGCAACGTTCTTTGAACATAAATTGAAATAACACTAATCTATATAATAATATCTGTACGACGCTAAAGTTACTATCGCGATCACTGAATACTTAAGTAACTTGATTGCGAACTTCATTTTCCATGTAAATAAATAATTTACTACATTTAATTTTTGATGGGTAATTCATTTCTGAGCGAGCATTATTCCACAGAGTACTTATCCATTCGTTATTCTCATATTTTTGGAATAATTTTAAGCTGTGTGAGCTGCGTGTTTATATTTTGTACCAAAATAAACAAAGGACCGTTATTGTTTTATCAGCTTCACGCTGTATCCCGCATCTAGCAGGGCAGGCAGAGGGGAAACATGGTGTTAAGTGTAGTGTTTCCAACTTTCAGCAGAATTTGTGGAGGCATATTTCATTCATAACTTGCTTTACGTAAATTAAACACTTACATGATATTTAGAAACGTTTAAGTATCTGCGTCGTACTCATTAAATTTAACGAAGTAACCATTAAATATTTTTTAGGAAACGTATGAAAATTTGAATGTAGCGAGATTTGAATCCGCGCCTCTTGGAAACTATCGAAGCGCTCTGCCCACTAAGCCACACGTTCATAATTGATGAATATCAATATAAAAATGTAACAAATAGATGCAACCATTCATGGTGCGGGACTAGAACCTACTTTGATTGTATATATTGAATAGAACTTAGTTCTTATTTCAACGACTGCGCCATAAGACTATGTGAAGTTATTTGTTCGAGCATACTAAATGCTAAAAGATAAAAGCCTTATTAAATTTGTAAAAGCAATCATTATGAAGACGTAAATACTTTACATATTTATTAAATTGATGCCGTCGTACGCTTGTACCCTTGCGCCACGCACAGATACAAGGTAACGACTGTAACCGCGACGTGAGTTGTGGGTTCGATTCCCACTAGGGGGAAAGAACCGTTAAATATTTTCAATCCCTCGCTATGGTAAATGGGCAAACCGTTCCGCCACTCAACACGCAACGACCGACTTAATATGAGGAACGGACTGTCTTAATTGTGAATAAAGTGTCTTAATACTAGGAGCCCAGTTTTCAGGTTTAAAAATGTAAAAAATACATTATATATTCATTAAAAATCTCAGCTAACACGTGTACATTATATTTATAAAGCCTACGCTGTTCTACGTAAAGAAATCATAATTTAGAAAATAAAAATTAGGTCGGAGTTAAAACTAGTTTTTAATTTGACTGCAGCTCTTTCACTGAATAGGTGAAGTTAAAGCAGTAAACTCAGAAGATTTTATAGTGTCTAGAATTTAAAAATATATACAATTGTGTTGAACATAATGGCGCTTTTTTTCTAATACATACCATTTTTTTCTATTTTTTTAGTTTCACACTGTATTTCACATGTTTGTCTTGTCACCAGAGCGAAGTGGGAATCGAACCCACAACAGTCGCGTTTACAGTCTCATGTTTGTGCCACTGCGACGGGCTTTAGAAATATAGATTTAAAATATTCATATTTTCCGGGATGAAAGTTGAGACTAACGCGAGTCTATGTTAAGAATCCAACACGCAATACCTCGAAAGATGAAAAAAAATGGAGAGCAAAATGTCTCAACATTTAGTTCTTCTTACCAGAAAATATAATTCTTTTCTGTACAAGCACCTGACGTTACAAAGTAGAAAATTATAAAATATTGTTTAATTTGTTTTAAACAAAACATGACTAGTGCTAGCTGTTGACGTGTCCATTGCACGCAGCATACAAATGAAATGCTTGTATGAAAGGAAGGTACTTCATGTCCTAACTAAACTCGAAGAGAATAATATTTGTATATTGACTATATACCTAAACATCAAAGGTCAAAGCGCGGCGTTGAGTTCCGCCACTCAACACGCAATGCCTCGAAAATTCGGCGGAAGTTGATGGAACCCTTAAGCATGTAACTGAATGAATACACCTTTCTAGATGTTAATAGAACTGATAAAGTAGCCATTATGTGGTTTCATCACATTTTACCTGAGTCACATTTTAACCAAGTATATAAAGCTACTGGTTCCTTCGATATTTGCTTGCAATAAGCTTGTAGTTTGCATTTGTGATATCTTTACTACTTTGTAGTACTAAGGCCTTTGCGGCCCAGGAGTACAAGAGTGTGACTGTAACTCGACGGCGGTGGGTTCGATCTCCACTCGAGGAAATTAATGATTATTTATTAATATTTTCATTCCTTCGCTCTGGCACCAAGGCCGGCAAAGCCCGGCGTTGAGTTAAAGTAAACACGCAATGGTTCGAAAATTCGGCGGAAAATTATGGAAGGGAGGGTCTTAATATGAGAATCCTCTGTCTACCTTGCTATACATATGTATACGGGATATCGCGTATAATAAATATATATGGTACCTTGATATTAATACAACTGATAAAGTAACCATTATGTAGTTTTATTACATTTTAACTAAATCACACTTTAACCAAGTATATCAAACTACTGGAAAAATCCATAGACTTTTGCATTCAGTAAGTTTGTAGTTTACATTTGTGATACATTTAACCTTACTTTGTAACGTTCATAGATGTGTGTTACATTTGAATATCGATACAATTTGATATTTGATTACAGTTTTCTCTTTTCATTTCAGTATCTGAGGGCCGCTAACGAGGAGTCCATCGATAGAGGTAAGTCGTGGGCGTCAGTGACAGCTATCCATTTGCGTGGACGACCGTAAATGACTAACAGTACTTATTTTTGTATATTAAATATTTTAATTTAGAATAATACTTAACTTATTTTTATTTTTTTCGTATTTAAAATGTAACATTGTTTTAGAAATGTAAGCTTTTTCTTTTAGTTTAAATTTTACGTATGAATAGAGGAGCCTATTTAGCCTAGAATATCTACTTTACAAATCACTAGCAACAATTTATTTATGGCCAGACGTGGCGCAGGGGCACAAAATGTGACTGTAAAATCGATTGATTGTAGGTTCGATCCCTACTCGAGTAGATGAAATATTTACTTACATTTATATTTTCATTTCTTCGCTCTGGTGTCGAGGCAAAGTGCAGCGTTGAGTTCCGCCACTCAACGCGCAATGCCTCCATAACTCGGCGGAATGTGGGAAACGTTGTGTCTTAACACTAGTTTCCCTCTGCCTACCCTGCTGTGTGCGGGATACAGCGTGAAACTAATAAATATGCTACAGACATGAGGTCAATCGGATTACAAATTCCAAATCAGAGAATCCTTTATCTTGAAATCTTGGTGTTTTTTATCATAATGCAATCTCATTTTATTTATCAAACTATATCAAAGAACAAAACATCGAAATTAAACTTAGCCAATTCAATAAAGCAGTTGTATAAAATAACTTCTCTTGTATGTACCAATTTTGTAGAACAAAATAGTTTCAATTGATATATTTTTTTATATATGAACCGATTTAAATAAAATAAACTCTATATGTTAAGCGGAGCTTGCCATAATCCAACAGTGAAAACTACATTTAAATCAGTTAAGCCGGCTTTGAGATTAGCGTGAACAAACGCACAGACAAACAGACAAAAATTTTGTTTTTGTTTTCTATTTCACTAATAAATGCCCTACTAATATTTTTTCTCCCGTATCTTCCATGTGTAGACACCGATTTATGATTTTATTATACAAATATAAATTATTTGCGCGTAAAAACAGGTAGAAACCGTAAAAAAATGGTAGTAAATGTTGTATGAAAAAGTTACAATATTCCTAGACTGAGCGAGTTGCACAATAATTAAATAAGCCGGAGTTATGCGCAGAATAAGAAATAAGCTACAAGTGATTTGAATGTTAATTTGAATGTTAATAGAAATTGTCAAGTATTTATCATAATTAAGGCGACGTTTCAAAAGTTTTCGTATTTTGCGGCCAGTTTTTCAATAATTAAGTTATTTATGATGAATTCTGTTTTGCTTCACAATAATTATCATTTAGAANAGTATGCTTTTGTTTTATGTCATATTTATTTATTTTTTTAAATAATTGAGTTTGCTCACCTAATCATAAAACAAAATGAATTAGGTATATTTTTAGCTTCACGCTGTGTCCCGAACATACCACGTTAGGCAGAGGGAATCTTGGAACCTAGTGTTATTGTGATATTTTAAACCTAGTTTAAAAAAATATTTTTATTTTAACATTTCTGTTATTTTCCAAATTTTTAATATAACATAATATCTAGGTTACTATAATATTATAGTTTGTCATTAATATCGTTTAATTATTATCAGTGGGTTAAAACTACATTCTACTCAAACGAAGCACATCAATCACATTTGACAGTCGACCTTCACTTCCGGCGATGTATTAACCTCATTACACGTTCTTACTTCAATTGTTTGGGCAAAGTGCGACACTAATTCTAATATTGATGTTTGGGTATGACATGTTGATTTATTAATATCAAGTTGATTATACTGTGGTGTCTACGGAATTGGTTCATTTGCGGAAAAAAAAATTTTTTTTAGCATCTCGCTATTTTTTTCATCTCCAACTAGGTTACCTGTGCCTACCCTGCTCTGTGCGGGATACAGCGTGATGCTGAAAAAAAAAACATAACAGTGAAATTGTAAATAGCTGACTTTAAATAAACCTTTTCATAAATTGATAACTTGCTGCGGGCAATGGCGATTATCATTAGGCAAACTTCTTTTTTTATTATCTTTTTTTTATTTTTTGAAAAGGAAATAACGTTGGTTAGAAACGTTGAGGCCAGTCCTAGCGCGGGGGCACAAAGTGTGACTGCAAAGTCGACTGGTTGTGGGTTCGATCCCCACTCGAGGAGATGAAATATTTAGTTACATTTATATTTTCATTTCTTCGCTCTGGTGTCGAGGCAAAGCGCGACGTTGAGTTCCGCCACTCAACACGCAATTTCTCCAGAACTTAGCGGAAATTGGGGAACGGAGGTTAGGTTCCCTCTGCCTACCCTGCTGTGTGCGGGATACAGCATGAAGCTGATAAAAGTAATAAAAAAGAAACATTGTTTTTTGACATTGCCAGTCACCGCCATACTGTTGTGGCGATGTGTGTAGTGTCATTTTTTTTCATCAGTATTAACAAAGAGGATTTTTTTTTATATAAAAAAATACTCTGTAAGAGTCCAGACCATCAGTGGATTCCAGATAGAGAAACCTCCTTAAAATACGCACCGTCTCAAGTAATATTGTCTTCTGCATCCAGTTCTTGGTCCAACAACCTTTTAAGATGCTGGTCGAGGCTGTTCGCTTTTAAACAGTTAACTCAATTCACTATCAACACATGACAGTAACTTACTTAGTACTTGTTGTTCTTTATCTATAGCATTCCGAGCGTGCCAGTTGAGAAATAGTTCGCCAATGTCACGTTTAATAGAGAGCACACGAAGAAGAAAGATGGAAAAAAAAGATTTTATTACTTAGTAGATACTTAGTAGGTACATATTAGTATAGCTATAAATATAATTAATCTAATGAATTTACCTGACGTGTATTTCGAGCATATAAACATAAGTGTAGAATCAAACAATATATTCTTATTTGTTGCAAATTTTATAGTAATTTCATAAAAATATCCAAAGAAACGAATGAAAATTTCGAAGCCATCCATTGAATAACAAGTCTAAGAGCTCGAGGCTATTAAGCTATACGTTCTCAATCTACGCTGAAATTTCTATACGGTTGTTACGAATTTTACAACCAAAAAGTTAATATAAAAAGTAATCAGTTATCGAGAGAGGATGCCATTTTCTTAGTTATTTTTTACATGTAAAAATATTAGTAAGCCCGGCTACGAGGTGAAGAGGCCAATAACAAGCCAGCAAAAATTAGTCTATGTCAAACGCATGATATCTAATATGATTATTTTTAATTATTTAATGAATCTCTAATGAAATATTATAAAAAATATTTCACTCTTTCTCCATAGAAACTATAATTACGTCCAATTTTAAACTTCTAGGTTTGCTTTTTTTTTAAATGAGTACAAAGTTTTTCTTTTTGAGGCGAGTCGTGGCACAGGTGCACAAGCGTGTGACTGTGAATGTCGAAGCAAAACGCGGCGTTGATTTCCACCACTTAACAAAGAACGACTTCAGAAATCTTCTATCCTATTCTGCTGTGAGCGCGATACGGCGTCAAATCATCAGCGTCCTAAAAAAATATTTCCTTTTAATCAATTTATTGGTGATACTAAATTGAACACATCAATTGAACACATCAATACTAAATTTTATATGCTGGAGCTAGGACCGAGTAGCACAATGCTGGTATCTTGTCGGCATCAGACACCAGATAGTGACGAACGACCAAAACTTGGTAAAAAAGTTAGTCACGCTCGTGCGATACCGTTTCTTTGCTAACTACCGTTTAAGTCAACCGTTAAAGGTATTTTTATCGAGAAATTCTATATTCAAGCAAATTATAAATTCGCCTAGATATTTTATTTTAATATTTATGCATTTTCCTTTAATTTTTATATTCTATAATTTATATTAGTAGTAGCTTTCCCAGAAACTGCCTGTAAGTTGCAAGTATAGGCTTAAGGGTCCCTTTTGAAATTCACTTTAGCGTCCGCCTCACTGTCATACACTCTCACTCTCACTATGTGATCCTACGCCACCTTATTGTTATTTCCTATTTTTTTTGGAAAAATAATTATTAGTTTACGCTTGTGGCACTGCGCCAGAAAGGTCTCATATTGCCAGTTCATATAATAATGTCCAGTACGTACAATCAATAGGTTTTTCTAGTAACTCATTTATTTAAAAAAAACCACTTGTGATTTAATTGAATAATCAAGATTAATGATCAATCACGATAATCATTTAAGAAATCATTATAATTAGTATTACTAGATTAATACAATTTGACTTGCTTCTAACGTGTACGTGTGAGACTCGATGTGTGAGTAAGTGAATCATTTGCGTATTTAATATATTATATGTAATTGTCATTTTGATGATTACTATATATTATGTATATTAATAATTACCTAAATGAGCACAACAAGAAAATGGAAGGTTTTTTTTAGTTAAAAAAATATATTTTACACACTACTATATAATTATGTAGTACATACAATATAATGTAAACTATTTATGGGATAACTTGTTTTTCTTTTTCTTTTAGCTTCACGCTGTATCACGCTCATGGAAGAGTAGGCAGAAAGAACCTAATGTTAACCTAGTGACCCCCCATTCCCATTAGGACATTTTCGTTCCCTATTTTTCGCTGAATTCTTGAGACACAATGAATTGAGTGGCGGAACCCAACGCTGCGCTTTGTATCACACAAAAATATTAAATACTTTTGAATTCGGAGCCAAAATCTATCGCGTTTACAGTTACACGCATTTGCCTTATAAATGTTTGTGTAGCTGTTATAAATAGTCATAAATAACTACATTGTCTAACAATTTCTTGTCAAACAGTAGCTCTCAAACTGCTCTGTTTACGCGTTCTCACTATTACCGATGAACGTCCCTCTCAGATTATCATACGATTTATGTTTATAAAAAACCGGTTAAATGCGAGCTGGACTCGCTCATGGAGGCTTCCGTACCAATTTCAGGATTGTAGGTCAACGGGATGTTCAACTATTAAAATCCACAAACTTAAATTTGAAGGCATATGCATTCATTTATCAATAAGAAGTATTAGCAAAATATGTATAAATTTCTACGCTTTCGGACTTCTTCTATTATTTTTATTATAAGTTCTCACTTTGTTCCTAATTTCATATAAATTATAGGTCCACGTAAAGTACCTATAGGTTTTGATTACGCACCAAATTTTATACAAAATGCAGCAAAATCATAAATGCTTGCATCTTTTGATTGCGTCGACTTAGAAGCTTATTTTTTATGCTTGAGGAAACCATCGATCTAAATATATGATATAAATTTCAGCTTGATACCTCCACGTGATCTCGAGATAAATGATCATGACAGAGAGACGGACAACAAAATGATCTTATAAGGGGGTTTTATCTTTTGAAGTACGGAATCTTAAAAACCAAAATGAAGGTCTCGATTCGTAATGAATTAAAAATATCGTTTTTACACAATTTTAAATATCCAATACCTTGAATAGAATTATTTTAAGAAACATTAACAACTTATTATATAAAGCTTATGGGCGTGTTGATGTGTGTTAATAATCAGTAACTGTTAATTGTGACAGCACTTAGTCTCTAATATTGTTAAATTGCTAAAGAAGATATAAAATAATGTTCAATTTTTCTTACATTAGTAGATCCGTGATGACCTCACATCTTGTAAAATGGGAGGTGATAAAAATAAATCTACGGAAGTCATTAAGTATAGGTAACTAAACATTTAAGTCAAAATTTAAAAAGTGTGAGAAGAATTAGTGCTCGAAGCGTTCTGTAGGTAAAATATATTTTATTACTTTATATAATAGGCCAGTTGAGACATAAGTTTGACTGTAAACGCGATAGGTTTTGGGTTCGATTACCATTTGAGGAAATTTAATATTTTCAATTCCTCGCTGTGGTGACGTCAAAACGAAAGTGTCTTAATGGGAACTGATTGTCTGATCACTGAGCGAAGTTAAAAAGAATTGGAATGTGTTTGTTTAGTTTTATAAATTATTTACGATTATTTTAAAAATATTTTCACTTAAATACTTGTTGACTCACCACAGTAACCGATATTAGTTAAATATTGAATGTAAAAATGAGAAAATGTGAATATTATGGACAGTCACTGTTTGTTTTTTACTTAACGGATTTAATTTATTTTAATAAAGAAATCGTTTTTATTTTTTGTATTCGGTGAGTATCTTGATTCTCGACACTTTAAGTACTCTATGCCGAAAGATTTTTTTATTTTGCATTATATTATACACTAAACAAAGTACACAGGAGTAACGCAATGATAAATCATTCTGTTCCGAACTTTTTGATCATTTTCAAGATGTTGTCTAGACGCTGCGCTTTGTCACAACATTAGAGCGAAGAAATGAAAAAGTTATATATTTCATTTCCTCGAGTGGAAATCGAATCCACAACCTGTCGCGTCTACAGTCAGGCGCTTGTGCCCCTATACCACTACTGGCTTCGTGTACTTATTACAGAATAATGATGTACAATGAATACTATGTTCTTCGTAAAAAATACTCAATTATGCAAAATAAGTACAAATCAAGGAAGTAGGGACAAGACGCTGCAAACAGCGTTAACCAACGTTCGATACGCACAATTTGCCGCCTTTCGAGTACTTCTAATATTGAGGTCTGTAGTTTGAAATGTTTACTTCGACTTTAAAAAGGTCAACATATTTTAGACGCAATATGAATAAATGCTTTATAGTCTATATTTTATTTTGAGTTTTCTTTTATTTTTTCCTTTATTCGGGTCACGTTACGTTCATACAAAATAGTATATCGCGTCGGTACCTACTATTTACGGCGACGTTGATGTCCAAATCATATGTGGTTTTAATTTATTGCTTTGAACATAAATTGAAATAATACTAATCATTTAAATTATTGATTATAATATAATATCTGTACGACGCTGAAGTTATTATCGCGATCACTCAATACTTAAGTAACTTGATTGCGAACTTCATTTTCCATTTAAATAAATAATTTACTACATTTAATACGTTGAATTTTTTATTGGCGATTCATTTCTGAAATTACATTATTCCAAAGAGTACTTATTCATTATTTTTTCTCATATTTTTAGAAGAATTTCGAGCTTGATTACGTTTTATGTGTCAATATAAGCAAAGGACCATTATTGTTTTATCAGCTTCACGTTGTATGCCCGCATCTAGTAGGGCAGGCAGAGGGGAAACCTGGTGTTAAGTGTAGCGTTTCCTACTTTCAGCAGAATTTTTCGAGGCATTGCATATTGAGTGGCGGAGATCAACGCCGCGCTTTGTCTCGACAGCTAAGAGGAGAAATGTAAGTAAATATAAATAAATAATAATTCATTTCCCCGAGTAGGAATCGACCCACAACCATCGCGTCTACAGTCACACGCTTGTGCCACAACGGGCTCTAAATTTATTGTTTTACTAACCAATATTTAAAAATAAAAAAAAAAAACATTTTTTTTACTTATTATTCTTTTAAACAATAAATTTAATTACAAAAATAATAACAATCAGACGAAATACGTAATGCGCTAAAATATCTCCAACATGCAAAAAAATAAGCTTCTTATCGAAAGAAAGATTTATGTACATAATATTAATTTTTCATCATAAGGATAGATTTCAATATTGACACAAGATATGTTGTTTGATTAAATAACGGTATCAAAAGCAAATATAACGATATAAGGAATAATATTATATTAGTAGTATCTCAGGATATTCGACCTACAACACGCGATTTAGAATCAATATCTTAATATCGAAAATAAGTAAATACTCGCTAAAATATTTCTTCTTTAGATGTTTTTTAGCTTAAAGCATTACAGATAGAAAGAACTTAATGCTAAGAGTATGGGAGAGGAGGAGAACGGAGTGTCTTAACACTAGGTTTCCGGGGTCCCTCAGCTATGTCCGGGATACAGTGTAAAATTAAAATACTTTCATTTAAAAAATATTTAAATATAATCATTTCACCAAATGGCAATCAGCATATAATTAAATTTTAACTGGTCGCTGTTTGTACATGGAAGATACATGATAAAATCTATTTTCCGGGTTAAGATGATTTGTTAATTAACAAAACCCAAAAAATATGTTTATTTTTATGTGTGTTTGCACCCTAATCTTAAAAACAATTAACCGATTTAAATATTTTTACTATTATATTTTGGTAAACTACTCATAATATTTAGCATCTGCTTTATTTCTATCAGTTCATAAATAAAAAAAGTTGTATCTATATAACGTATTTTGGTAAGATTTTGGTACAAAATTGTTATAAAAATATTGTGACATATTGTCTTTTAAAATGATCATTAGAACATAAAAGTAATTTAGATTAGTAAATAAATAATTTTGTAGTTCGAGCTTCAGAAGCCGCGATCGGGTCGCTAGTACAGTATATAAATGTTGAACCTATAGAAGAATATAGCCGTAAGTATAAACTACACGATTGGCTTGACTTGACGTGAACTGAGCTTTTGAAACCATGGTTTGATTAAAAGGCATTTGAAAATATGTTCGATGATTGTGGGTTCACTTCCATCTCGTTGTATATTTCATTTACACCACATATCTCGTTCGAGGCCGTTGAGGCGCGTTGGGACAGCGTGAGGTGAGAGGTGAGGCAAAATTTAATTCAAAATTGGAAAAAAAATAAAATAATATTAACTTGTAACTTGGTTTCTTTACTTGTATCTTAATATTTATCAACAATATTTACTTCACAGTCACCAGATAGTGTAGTCGGCTTTCATAAAAGATTAGAAGAGAAGCCGAGAGGTGTTCAAACGGAACTGCTTATAAAAAGATAAAAGGGAACTTCATTCATAGCTCGCTTTACCTAAATTAAATACTTACATGATATTTAAAAATATTTCTATAACGTTAACCTACCTACGTAGTACTCATTAAATTTAACGAGGTAATCATTAAATATTTTTTAGGAAACGTATGAAAATTTGAACGCAGCGAGATTTGAATCCGTGTCTCTTGGAAACTAATCGAAGCGCTCTGCCCACTGAGCAACACGTTCATAATTGATGAATAACAATTTAAAAATGTAACAAATAGATGCAACCATTCATGGTGCGGGATTAGAACCTACTTTGATTGTATATATTGAATAGAACTTAGTTCTTATTTCAACGACTGCGCCATAAGACTATGTGAAGTTATTTGTTCAAACATACTAAATACCAAAAGATAAATGCCTTATTAAATTTATACGAGCAATCATTATTAATACGTAAATACTTTATATATTCATTAAACTGAGGCCGCCTTCACTTGTACCCTTGCGCCACGCACAGATACAAAATTGCGACTGTAACCGCGACGGTTGTGAGTTCGATTCTCACTAGGGGCAAAGAAGCATTTAATATTTTCAATCCCTCGCTATGATAAATGGGCAAACCATTTCGCCACTCAAAACGCAATGCTTCGATCTAGAATGGAGAACGGACTGTCTCAATACTAGGTTCCCAGGTTTCCTCTGCCTTTACGCGGAATAAAGTATGAAGCTAAAAATGTCAAAAATAATAACATAACATAATATATTCACTTAAATCTCAGTTTAAGTGAACACGTGTATATAATATTTATGAAGCCTGCCTACTCTGCTCTACGTCAAGAAGTCATAATTTAGAAAATAAAAATTAGGTCGGAATTAAACCTACTTTTTAATTTGACTGCAGCTCTTTCACTGAATAGGTGAAGTTAAAGCAGTAAATTCAGAAGATTTTCCAGTGACTAAGAACTATATTGTCCGTTCAGTCTAATTAACAACTACCCTCTTATATTACGATGAGCTCGCTTGTTTATTGTACGTGTACTGTACGTTCATTAGAAACACAATATCTAATTAGATTTTTATCTAAACACATTTTTCTAGAGTTTAATAATGTATACTATTGTGTTGAACATAATGGAACTTTGTGTTCTAATATTTTTTTTTCTTTATTTTTTCAGCTTCACATAGCAGGGTAGGCAGAGGGAGCCTTGTAATAAGACACTCCGCTCCTAACTTTTTGAATTCTGGCGGAGTGATGGAATTCAATGCCTCGCTTTGCCTTGACACCAGAGCGAAATACGAATAAAATGATTAGTAGATACCAGCCCGAATGGGAATCAAACTCACAATCGTCGCGTTTGCATAGTTACATATTTGTTCCACTGCGCCACGACGCGCTGCAGAAATATATATTTAAAAAAAAATATATTTTTCCGGGAAGAGGTTTAATACTAATCGCGAGTCTACGTTGAAAATCCAACACGCAATATCTCAAAAGAAGATAAAAAATGAAGAGCAAAATGTCTTAACACTTAGTTCTTCTTGCCAGAAAATGTAATTCTTGTCTGTGCGAGCAGCTGACGTCACAAAGTAGGAAACTATAAAATGTTGTTTAATTTCTTTAAAACAAAACATGGCTTTACGCGGTGCTTGCAGATGACGTGTCCATTGCACGCAGCGAAGATGATTGTAAGAAATGTAGGTACTTCTTGTTCTAACTAAACACAAAGACGAAAAATATTTATTATCAAAGGTCAAAGCGTGGCGTTGAGTTCCGCCGCTCAACACAAAATACGGCGGAAAATTATGTGTTAAGTGTTCGGAGTGTCCTTAACACTAGGATCCCTCTGCCTACCTTGTTATATGCGGGATACAGAGTGAAGCTGAAAAAATATATACCTTCGTAGATGTTAATACAAGTGATAAAGTAGTCATTATGTATTATAGTTAAATCACATTTTATCTAAATCACATTTTTACTAAGTATATCGAACTACTGGAAAAAGCCTTTTGAGTTTGGCTTCCAGTTCCAGCTTGTAATTTGCATTTGGGATGTCTTTAGCACTACTTTGTAGTACAGAGGCCGTCGTGGCCCAGGGGCACAAGAATGTGACTGTAACACGACAGTTGTGGGTTCGATCCCCACTCGAGGGAATGAATTATTATTTATTAATAATTTCATTTCTTCGCTCGGGCACCAAGGCCAAATCCCGGCATTGAATTACATTACGTATTACCTTGGAAATTTAGAAGAAAGTAGGGAACATAGTTAAGAGCTAGGTTCCCTCTGCCAACCCTGCTGTGTGCGGGATTTACTTCGATTTTATTTTAACATTCACATACATATGTGCGTTACATTAGAATATCAATACAATTTGACATTTGATTACAGATTTCTCTTTTTATTTCAGAATCTGAGGGCCGCTAACGAGAAGTCTATCAATAGAGGTAAGCGTCAGTGAGAGCAATCCATATTGTGTGGACGACCGTAAGTCACTAACAGTGTGTAATTACTACTGTACTTATTATTGGTATACCAAAAATAAGTACAGTCTTTATATATAAAGAATATTATTTTGGATATATTAAACTTATTTATTTTTGTATTTAAAATGTTATAAGTTTTAGAAGCTTGCCAAATTACAGTAGTGAAAACTGTAAATAAGTCGGTTCAGCCGTTTCTGAGCTTAATATGTACAAACGTACAGACAAACAAATCGTTACTGTTAGTTCTATTACGTTATTAAATACCACAAATAACATTGTTTCTTATATATATCTTCCATGTATAGACACTGATCGGTTATGATTTTTTTATAAAGATATAGATGATTGACGTGTAAAGTAGACTTGATTTCATCTGTCAAGACTTCATATCAATTTCTAGACGTAAAAACATAAATGGTGGTAAATGTTGTATGAAAAAGTTATAATATCCCTAGACTGAGCGAGTTCAACAATAATTAAATAAGCCGGAGTTATGCGCAGAATAAGAAATAAGGTACAAGTAATGTATAAATAAATATAAATTGTCAAGTATTTATCATAATTAAGACGAAGTTTCAAAAGTTTTCGTATTTTGCGGTCAGTTTTTCAATAATTAAGTTATTTATGATGGATTCTGTTTTGCTTCACAATAATTATGATTTAGAAACAAGAAACAATAGAAATTACTTTTGGCATTTATTTTTAATACTTTCGACAATAAATGGCGAAATGTATAAGATCGTATTAATATATCACAGTTTGTATTGACCTGCCTATTTGACAGATTAACTCACTTTACTTTTTAAACTCTTTATATTTATTCATAAGAAAAATATTTAATATACGTTTTGTATTAGAACCTGAGAACCTAGTGTACGTGCCATTCTCAATTGAGACACTTTCGTTCCCCACTTTCCGCCGAATTCAGGAAGCATTGCATGTTGAGTGGTGGAACTCACCGCCGCGGCTTGTCTCATTACCAAAGCGAGAAAATGAAAACATAAAATATTTCAATACCCTGATGCGACGATCGAACCCACAACCGTCGCTATTACACGCACGCCTTAGGCGCACGCTTGTAAAACCTGCGCCACCATACATAATAAATAATATTATGCTGTATTGTTTTCATATTTTGTAGTTTTGCTATTACTGAAATATACACAAACGAATAAACGACTCGCGATCGTATAAGAGTGAGTCACATCACATCCTCACCGGATAATTTAAACTTGTTTTTTTTTCCAGGAATGTAATTTTTACTTTTATCCAATAAAATCCATTACCAATAAAATCCAAACGAATCACGGAAACCGCATTAAAACCGGACCAGTGGTTTTGGAGACAAATGCTAACATTAGTTTACACAAATTTACACACTAACACATATACACACACACTTTTACAAACAAACAAACACTACCTCACCCCAAACCGTCTCTATTCCATCGTGGGTAAAAAGTGAACAAATGAAACTGGTATTCAAGCATATTTTTACATATATCTGCACCAATATTGTAACAGTTACATTTTAATTTACGTCTCCTTTTAACAACAAGTAAGAATGTGAAATTGAAATAATAATTATTACTCGTTTCAATTTTCCTGTATTCGCAGTTTTACTTCTTCGTATGGGAAGACTCAATAAAATGAATGTTAAAAGAGGTATGGGAGGGCCCAATATAACCAAGTCATTTATCTCTTGCCCTAGAAATGAGTCTCTTGGGCACGATATTCGTGAATAATAATTTAAATAATTTATATTGATATGGTTGGACGTATATTTACTTATATTTTAATGAGTTCAGTCGCGGCGCAGGGGCACAAGCAACTCTAAACGTTTCAAGTTGTGGGTTCAATTCTCACCCGAAGAAATGAAATTTTTAATATTTTCATTTTCCTCGATATGATAATGATACAAAGTGCGACGTTGTGTTCTATTCAACACGCAATGCCTCCATAATTCGGCGGAAAATGAGGAACAGAACTGTTTTAATGTGACACTAGGTAACACTAGACTCCCAGGTCCAGGTCCCTCCCTGCCTACTCTGCTATTTGCGGGATACTATGTGACACTACAAAAAAGATTTAAAATGTTTTCAATCATAACATTTGTACTAAGTTATTTTAATATCACAAATGATTGAGACGGAGGCCAGTCGTGGCGTAGAGGCACAAAGTGTGACTGTAAAATCGACTGGTTGTGGGTTCGATCCCCACTCGAGGATGTGAAATATTTATTTACATTTATATTTTCATTTCTTCGCTCTGGTGTCGAGGCAAAAGCGCGTTACAACCAAGTCGTTATGGCGTGGAATGACAACAACGCTGGCTGCACTCTCCAAGTGACTATTTCGACTCTTAAGCTAGCTTTTCTAGTGCCAGAAAATACTGAACATATAAATGTAAGGTTTCTACATTATTTGGTTCGTAAGAACTATACACAAAAAGTTTAACAAATTCTCTATTCTTTATTTTATTAAGTTTTTTACATTTATTTATCTAACCATACCCAATCCCGTGTTCCAACAGTCTGATTAGACAAAGTGTATTATAGTAAATTATACTGCTTTATTTACTAAATATTTTCACTTATATCTTACAAAATATGAAAAAATAACAAAAACAGTTTTATCAAATTAATATATTTGCGGAATTAAATGCCGCGCTTTATCAGCCATATCAGGGAAAAACTATTTTTTAACAAAAAAAACCGACTTCAAACAACGAACAAAAAAGTAAAAATTAATTTAACATAAAGTACAACGTACTTTGATTTCATTAAATAAAAATAACAAAAAAATCACGAAAATCGGTTCACCGTCAAAAGTTCTAAGGTAACAAACAAAAGAAATACAGTAGAAATTAATAACCTGCTTTACTTAGAGAAGTCGGTTAAAAAAATAAATAATTAACTATCATCATTTCCCCGAATAAGATCGAACCTACAACCATATGACTTACAGACTGCCACGACAGCTACTGCCACGACAGCTATTGCCACGACAGCTACTGCCACGACAGCTACTGCCACTACAGCCACTGAAGAAGAAGTTAACTAAGTAATGCAAAGTGTAGAGCAGTTTTTAAGAACCCAGCATTTAAATAATTTCAGCATACACCATATTATATTTGCCATTACGAGAACTAATGACTACAGAGTACAGCAAATTCAGAAATGAAATTGCACGTAATAGTTAAGTAAATGTACTTCCTCTCGCTTAATACATAAATAGGGTTGCTGCACTTTACACTGTGTAATTACTACTGCCCCGAATATGAACTTGCGTCCCTAAAGTGTGGTCTCTGGGGAAATTAAGAGTTTTCCACTATGAGGCAAGTCGAGGAAATAAAAGATAAAGCAAATGTATCTTTGTAATTACACATTTCTGCTTGCGCGGGGTTAAATATATGGTTTTATTAATTGTTACATACCACGACGTCGTTAAGGCACAGTCGGTGAGTGACGACTTTACATTGGATGGAATGTTTATATTCCCTCCCCGTCTGGTGAGGCAAAGCTTGAAAATGCTGAAAATTATGTATAGAAAGGAATTATTAATTATACAATTACACTGTATTCCGCATACAGCAGGGCTTGCAGAGGGAACCTAGTGTTACGACACTTACTTCCCCACCTTTTTATTGATAAGTTAAAATAGGTGCAAGTTGAGATTCTGCTACTAGAAATATCTGAATTATAATTATCTTTTTATTTTTCACCTTTTTGTATTCCGCATACAATAGAATATGCAGAGAGGACTTAGTCATAATACACACTGATCTCCACTTGCACTTAAAATAAAAAATATGTTGACCTAAAAAAATAATACAGTGATAAGTTGTGATGACAATGTCACATATCAAGGCCTCTAATTATTGTTGTTGCTTTAAAACAAAACAAACTAGACAAGTTCTTAATTAATCAACTTGATTATACTATTTTCATTACTAGTACTAAGTGGATTCCGCCTTCTTTTTTTATTCTACAATATCTATCGTTCTTTTTATTATTTTATTAAATAAATAAAAAATAATACATTAAGCCCTATTTTTGTTTTTTTCAAACATCTTTATGTGTAATTGTGTAAGTGTGCGTGGGCGCTTGTACTATAAATAAGTTTAGAGTTAAGAAAGAAGTGATTTTTGTATACTTTCTCTTCCTAGCGAGTTGGGATTGTATTTAACTGTATAGGCGATGGTGATAGGTTCAACTCCACTCAAAGATGTAAATTACTTCCGATTCTCGGTTCTGTAAAGATAGTAAGCGGCGTTGAAATCCAACACACAACAGGTAATGTCTCAAATTGGGAGGAAGTGAAAAATTAAATATCTTGACACTAGTGTCTGCCTATCTAGAACCTAGTGTGAAGATGCAAAACAGGATATTGTCAATATAAAATAAAATATATATTCTTTGATTTTCACGGTTATTACACATTTTAAATGAAATTATTTTAACCGGATTAATCGCGTATATTTAAGATTTTACATTTTGTAAGCCGACGTTTCGAACCCTTTGCAGTAGTCCATGGTCACGGACTTATAATAGTTTCATTTAAAAAAATATACTTCATAAAATGCCGGAATAAAGTAAAAACGAAAATGAAACTTAATTCACAAAGAAAACAGTAAAGTATTATATAACGTCATTTAGAGACTAAAGAAATAATTATTTTCATTTCACCTCTTAACTGGCAATGCCTTGTAAGTTGGACCGAGCGTGGGGGGTGGAGTGTCTTAACACTAATTTTCCCTCTGCCTAATCTGATGAATGCGGAATAACGCGAAAACCAAAAATTTGTTCAATATAATACTGATTACTAAAATACTGTAGATATTATACTTATAGATTTCGCCGAAACAAAGAAAAAGAAAAAAGTTAATTCATCTAATAAAATCCTTTGTCTATTAAATATTTTCAGTAAAAATTCTTTGAAAATCACTCACACAGATTTAATTATCTCTATGAGCGTATTATTTTAAGCTTTTACAATCCACTTTGCACCCAGATTACTCTGCTCTAGTTCAGTTAAGTAACAATGTCTTCTTATTTTACACTGATAACATTACTTCATTTAAAAGTTATTTCATTATTTTTAAACCTTTTTATCTATAAACTAAGAGGAGGTTGGGCGCGGGAGCATACGCTTGTGGTTGTACACGTGACAGATTGTGGTCTTGATTCCTACTCGAGGAAATATTTAATATTTACATTTTGTTAGCTGTGGTGGCAAAACTGGCATTTTGTACATTGATTGACATTGAGTTCACCCTCCAGAATTCAGCACAAAGTGAGGAACGGAAGTGCCGTAATGAAAACTGAGTGTATTGTCATTAGTTTCCCAGGTTCCCTCTGTCTACCCTGCTATGTGCCGGATAGCAGAATAGAGCTTAGTACCTTTTTAAAGTTTTTACCTGCTTGTCTGTACATTTGTACACTCTTATTTCAAAAGTTTTTTTTTTAAACTTCCAATATTTTGTGATCGTTTTATTTCACTTTGTTCGTAAGTAAAAAGCTATAACACCACCTGAACGCGACTTCCACATTTATCAGCCTATCCATCAATCCGAATATATATGTTCATCGAATTTAAAATTACCGAAGTTCATTTCCAAAATCTACAATAATCCCCCAGCATAGAACACTGGAAAATTATGTGTGATCACGCAATTGCGAGGGAAGCACTAGTCACTTCGATTATAAACACAACGTTGTAGATGCGTTTTCAAAGGGGTTAGGAATGAATTATTTTATTTTCTCGCCCTGGTAAGAGGACACTCAACACACCATCTAAAAAATTGGCCATAAAATGGAGAGCGGAGTGTTTTATAATATAGCACTACATCACAACATATTAGTGATAAAGCGAAATATACACTTTTTTAAGTGTATTAAAATTGATAAGTGACTTTTACACAGACAGATAATAGAAAAAAAAAGAAAAAAATATCTCCGTATCATTCGTTAATGTAACTAACCCGGAAGGGATATGAGTGAGGATAACTATAGTTACGACCTGACCTCAAAGTAATCCTTGTTAACAATATCGCTAACATCTTTGTACCAACAAGTACAAGTTAAAAGGCCCCGAGCGACTTTTGATGAGATAACGAGAATATTGTAATACGAAAGTAAGTTACCAGCGGCTGTTTGTTAAATACACTTGAGCTTCCAGCTATAAAAGTTTTCTTTTTTAAATCATAAATTAAGTTTTTTGTGGAACAATTTAAATGTAAAGTTTTTACTTTGTATGTATTGAAATTAAGTGAAGCGAAAATTTGTTTAGATATTTTGTATAAATTAAATTGTATAGAAAAAAACTGGACAAGTGCGAATCGGACTTGTACATGAGAGTTTTATATTAATTTCAGGATTGTATTTCAATAGGAAGTACAAAAGTTGAAAACTTTGACTTTGCGGTATTTCACGGACGTATCCGTCATTCTTTTTACTTCGCAATAGATTTGATATGTAATATTTTTTTTTCATAATCGTTATTTGTGGGATGGGAAGAATGCACCATACATTTTGGTTAAATTTGCGGGTTTTACTTATGAATAAAAATATTTGATATACAGGGTGGAAGCATCTGCGCTCCTTTTACGGGAGCAGCATATAGGGTAAAATATTTCAAACCTTGTTGAGGTATCTTGATTAAAGAAATTAAATTTTCGTTTGAATATTGTGTGCGTCATTCTAGACAAATGACGTTTTTGTTACAACGATAATTTTATTAATTATTTTGTTTAAAAAAAAACACTTTTTCATTTTTGGAAAAATTTCTTTTGTTTTAATTGTATTAAATTTTTATAGACTTAAAACTCTGTTTACATTTAAAGTAGTGATGACAAAAACACTGTATATAAAAAAGAGCTTCTTCACGCTGTATTCCGCACACAGCTGGATAGGCAGAGAGAGCTAGTGTGAAAACACTCCGTTCCCCACTTTCTGCCGAATTTGTGAGGCATTGCGTATTGGGTGGCGGAACTCAACGCCGCGCTTTTCTTTCACACCAGAGTAATAAAATGAAAATATAAATTTAAATAAACATTTTTAAAGTGTTACTCCACATTTATTTTCAATCTTTTTCTATATAAGAATTATATTAAACAATTTCATTAAATAAGTTTAAACATTTGATTTCCTCGAGTGGAGATCGAAACCCACAAACAGCCGATTTTACAGTCACACTTTGTGCCTCTTCGCTCCAACTGACGTCTTACCAGGTCCTGTCCAAACTTAAAATGTACTTTTTATCCGTTTATCTAACATCTTGTTATCTCTAGCTTTATAAGACCCAAAATGTCTAGATAATTTGAAATAATGATACTTTTGGTTTACAATTTTTTTTATATAAAACATTCTAGATAATTTTTACTTACTAGAGACTTGGAGAAAAGTGGATTCAACAGCAGCGTCAAATCTATAAAAAGAATTATCTCCGATTTTTGTAATTAAGTTTAATACATTTAATTTGGCTAAAGGCCATATAACCCTCACTTGATCTCAAACCGTTAAATTTGCGTTTATTCGAAATATACATATATTTTGTCGCATTTTTGTTTATTTCATAAAAAAATGTATTTTTTAGATTTGTATTCCTTTTGCTGTTCATGCTGGACCTCAAAAACAAAATAGGGGCCTCATTAGTATAGTAAATAGGGGCATCATTAGTAGGGGCCTACTCTCACGCAGTAGAGTAGTGTTTGGATGTGCATGCGAGGGTTGTGAATTCTTGCACGGTAACATTATGAAATCAGTGTTATTTACATACATACAAACATAAGTGAGATATATAGAAGCATAAAATAATTCAAATTTCAATGCTCCTTGTACCGACAAAAGTGTTACAAAGTTCTATATAAATAGCATTTAAATTGGCAAGTAGTATTAAACTTACGCACACTACACTTCTTATTAAAGTTGCTTGAAAAGTTTAAGGCGGAAGAACATAGTTTTGCTGTGTACTAAATTAGTTTTATATATTGCATTGCTAAATTTTGTTTCATAATATATGATTTTTGTTTCATTGTACGATATTATTTCATTAGTATTTAATTAAACCTTACCTTAGTATTATTATTATTACACATTATCGTTATTATTATAAACATTTTTTAATGGAAATGACTAAATTTTACGTATTTCCTTAAAATTAAAATACTCTGACATTATAAAAAACGGCTTATTTATATAGTTATACAAAACTTTGTTTACATCGTGGTACTATTGGAAGTAGCGTCAGCATGAAATATATCCGTCAATCCATATCCAATCATATCCCATATCCAAAGCTGCAATGTACCCTACATTGCAGCTTTGGATATGGGCTTGTTTCGTAATAGAATACTTTCTCGTATCAGTTTATTTACCTGTTCGTGTAAGCAGAAACCAAATGTGGCACACTTTCTGATCAAAAACAGTGGCTCCGGTACACCGATGTTTTTAAATAAATAAGTAGGTATTTATTAAACGTGATCCCTTTGATATAGTCTTATATGATTATATCCGTTTGTTGTTTTAAACTCGGCGTTCAGTTCCGTCATTCAATACGCAATGCCTCCAGAATTCAGCAAAATGGGGAACGGAGTGTCTTAATTCTCAGTTTCCTCTGTCTATCTTTCTATGTGAGGGATACAGCGTGAAGCTTTACGCTTTAAGCTTTACTGGTTTGATATTTTTGCACCATTACTTAGCCGATTTCCATGATATTTGAAAAAATATTCTTTTTTAGCGTTACCCTGTATCCTGCACATAGTAAGATAGGTAGAGATTATCTAATGTTAGTGCATACTTACTGACTTGAAAGTGGGGCCCTTTCTGAGGTAAAGTAGAAACGCTCGTATTTAAATATGTTTTTAAGAATAATGTAGAAATATATATTTGTTATTACCAGATTACCTTTACTCCTGCCAGACATCCTAAAAATTGTTTAAAATTGGGGCAAATTACGTTATTCTGGCAAGATTTACATATATTAATTATGGACTATTTCAAGACCCCTTCTAAGCACCCAGACCAATCCGTGTATCTTTTTTCTTTGAAAGCGACGTACTCACTAACATGAAAGTGAGGCCACTTTCTAGTTAGGTATACTGTCTTAAGTCCATATTAGGCTAATATTCCTCACTATTTCAGCTCCACTAAAATGGCATAGGTCTGGAGGTCTAGGATCTTACGCTATTAAGCTGCAATATAAGGAAAAAATTGAATTTTTTTTACACGTCTTGCTTCTGTGCAAGCGACAGTGCAAAAAGAATCTCAAACAGATCAAAAATATTACTGCAAATAACAAAATATTCAGCGTCTCTCTGCAAATCCGATCAGGATTAGAAGAAAATTCAAAAATATTTTGGAGTGAATTCAAGAGATCATATTCTAATATTTATGCGGAATTTCAATGCGTATATAAATCGAATTGTTAGAATGATCCTTGAAAATATGTTAAAACGACTATATATATATATATATATATATATATATATNAAAAGCAGGGTAGGCAGAGAGAACCTAGTGTTAAGGCACTCCGTTCGCCATATTCTGCCCAATTTTGGAGACATTACGTATTGAGTGCCGGATTCAACACCGAACATCGCGTCGACACCAGAGCAAGTGAAAATATTAAACAATTCATTTCCTCGTGTGGGAATCGAACAAACAACCTGTCGCGTCTACAGACACGCTTTGTGCCCCTGCGCCACGGCTCGACTCTCTATTAACTCTATTTTTTATTCTATTAAAATTAAATTCTAACTTCTATTAGAAACAAAGAATACGTATGTATACATATATTTTAACTTTGACTCTTTCTCGATTCCATTTAGTTACTTGCGATTCACATTGTACTTCAACCTATGTTACCCCCTAAGGAGATATTTTATACATTTTTTTAGTGGTTGATTATATATATGTAAAAGCAATGTGGACTTAGAATTAAAAAGTTAAATCGTGGCGCAGGGCACCAGCGTGTGACTGTAAACGCGATAAGTTGTGGGTTCGAATCCCTCGAGGAAATAAAATAATAATTATTTTTATGTCTTTGCTCTGGTGTCGATGCAAAACGTGACGTGACGTGACGTTGAATCCTACCACTTAACACGAAATGCCTCCAGAATTTAGCGGAAAGTGGGGAGCGGAGTGACACTTTGCCTATTCTGCTACATACAAGATACAGAGATACGATGAAAAAAAAAGTTAAAACATATATGTGATATAAATAAAAAATGTACTTTAAGTAAAATAGACAAGACCTTTGTTAATGTATATTTATAATAGTAAATTTTTTTTGAAGCTTAGCGTTTAATTTTAAGCCTTCTTGTAATACTTAAAAATTAACAACGAAGAGACTTCTTATACTATGGGCATATAGATATGTAAAGTGAAAAAATTTATATGAAAATATAAACATGCCTATATCTCTACATCGCCATTCTCTCTTTCAGGTGTGATAACGCAGCATAATGCTTCGCCACTCAACTTTTAAAATAGAATAGGATAAAAATATGTATAGAACATAAATAGCTTTGTATAGCATAGCTTGCACAGGAAATTGACTAACGTTGTAAAATGATTTGTTATCCATAAACACGCCCTCGACACGCAGCGTGGGGTTACGGCGCGGGAACAATCCGTCCATCACCTATTTTACGGCCATACTTCGCAAATAAATGCTATTTTCAAAGCTAAACTTTTAGACTGCTATTATAATATATACTACAAAGTGTAATTTTAATAGTTTTCTATAAGTACATAGTTTAACTTGTAAGGATAAACATTTAAATATTCGTTTAGTTACATTATAAGGTTTTACAAGAGAATGTTAAATACTTATTTAAAAAACGTATAAAAAAGTGTGGAAAAACACTTTAAAAATGTAAAAAAAGAGAATGTTATTATTAAAATTGTAAAAATATCTTAAGGTTATGCCAGCAACAACTATTCATGAACGAAAGAAAATTTGCTCTTGAAATTGCAACTCAAAGAAAAGAAAAAATGTATCTATATTACTACATTTAATTAACACTGCATTATAGTGGCACATTAAAAGTGGATTTTCGGTATTATTTTGATTAGAAGAATGCAATATTTCTGTCTGTCCAAAAGATGAGTCTGGTCATTGTAAATATTTAATAAATTAAAAAAAAATTAAATCAGCTTCACGCTGTATTCCGCAGACAACAGGGTAGGCAGAGGGAATGTAGTGCTCAGACACTCCGTCTCCATTTTCCGCCGAATTCTGGAGATATTATACGAGTATGTTGACTTTAGGCGGAACTCAATGCCGCGCTCAATGCACACCAGAGTGAAGAAATGAAAATATTAAATATTTCGTTTCCTCGAGTGGGGATCGTACTCACGACCACCTACAATCACACACTTGTGGCCCTGCGCCACTACTGGCCTCATTTAATAACATTCATAATATTGTTTGCACGCAATTTTCATGTTAGAAGATTAATCGTTATAACTTCTTAAGGCACACACTTGTTAAATTTTCGAATCCATCTTATAGATAATACTGACAGGTTCAAATTCCGTACGAGTAGAGTACGTAGAGTAAATTTAAATACTCACATAAATATCTTATCCTAATCGATGGTA
Source organism: Heliconius hermathena (assembly GCA_013403705.1). Lineage (NCBI taxonomy): Eukaryota > Metazoa > Arthropoda > Insecta > Lepidoptera > Nymphalidae > Heliconius > Heliconius hermathena. The sequence continues at coordinate 43,569 of JAAIXJ010000475.1, forward strand.
AGTAAGTGTGGTGTAAATTTCTACCACCCAAGATTTAGGATTGTTTTTTCATTTCACGATGTTTATCCATACCTGTTCATGTGACGCAGTTACGTATAGATATCAATAACGTAAACACATACTACTACAAAAATACTACTAAAATCTTTAGAACTTTGAACTTTGCCGCCAATACCTACGACTCGATTTCGGAATGAGGCGTATGCGGCGGCGACAAATGGCTTTTTATATTACAATAATAATTTTATTATTTATTTTGTTTGAAAAAATCACTTTTTCAATTATAGGAAGAAAAAAAATTGTATTAGGCTTTTATAGAGTAGTTAAAACTGTGGTTTCATTTAAAGTGGTGCTGATACTTCCACCCTGTATATTATAAAAAATGTTGAGGCCAGTCGTGGCGCAAGGGCACAAAGTGTGACTGTAAAACCGACTGGTTGTGGGTTCAATCCCCACTCTAGGAGATGAAATATTTAATTAAATTTATATTTTCATTTCTTCACTTTGGTATCTAGGCAAAGAATCCAGAATTCGGCAGAAAGTGGGGAACGGAGTGTCTTAACACTAGGTTCCCTCTGCCTACCCTACTGCGTGCGGGATACAGTGTGAAGCTGAAAAAAAAAGTTAAAATGATTATAGCACTTTTTGGCGTCTTAAAACAACGATTAATATTTAAATACCAACATAACGGCCCAATCAAGAAACATTCAATGGCTAAACAAAATCCGTGAGAGATGTTCAGCTTTCAAGGGTCATTGTGATATTTGCCGCGCTTGGCTGACTCTTAGGAATGTTTTATTTGTTTTGTTGTAGTAGTAGTAGCCTGTGAAGTTTTCTGTAAACATTTCTGCAAAATTCACAAAATTGTGTTGTTGTGATTTTCTTGTTAAGAAAGTGTGCGAGAACAGCACGTAAAATAACTTTAACAAAAAATATAACTCTCTCACTCTTACTGAATCACTCGAGGAAACAAAATATTTAATATTTTCATTTCTCCGCTCTGGTACCTTGCTCTGGTGGTTGGGTTCCGGCACTTAACACGCAATGCCTCGGCATCCACAATTTGACGGTCTTAACGCTAGGTTCCCAGATTCCTCTGCCTACCCTGCTATGTGCAGGATACAGGGAGAAACCAAAGAAAAAAAACTAAAAAAACGGCAGCTTCACTACAAAAAAAACTACTAGACTATCGTTGTATGTTCAATGAAGTCGAAGGATATTTTATAGAATTTATTTTTCATTTCGCAAATAGTTAGTCTAACTTCTTCTTTATATTTTTCCTAAAATTTAGTTAATTTAATAAAATAATAATTTTGAAATAAAATACATAAATTGATATTATGATATATTTCCGATCTTCTATTCTTTACAAAAAGTTATTAAACAGGTCATAAAAAAGTCCTTCGTATCTCTAATGGACTAGAATATTTGTTATTACAATTTTACGACCGAAGATTGCTTGTGAATAACTATAATTTTCTCGTCTGCAAATGACAGTAAACAAACAATTTGCAGGAAGAGCCTGCTACACTGAGATGACGATAGCATGCTTCTATATTATTAATTTAAAAAGTTTCATCTGTCCACCGCGTATGCTATGCTATGCTATGCTATGTTATATCTTTGTTTTTTTTTTCATCTTCACATTTTAAGCTGCACAGCTGGGTAGGCAATGAGAATATAGTGTCAAGACATTCCGTTATTTATTGCCGCATTAAAGAATTGAATGGCTGCATATAAAATAATGAATTCCGGTGTAAGGGGATTAAGCAATTACAGTTAGATACTATTGCATTTTACCACGACGTTCTTAGTTCTAAGATTAATCTAAAGTGCTGTTAATATTAGTTAAGCTAAAAGTATGTTTATGCGAAGTTCTATGTGAAACTATTCGTTATTCTTACTAGTAAATCGTATTAATTAGCAATAGTAAAATAAAATAAAAATCAGCTTCACGATGTATTCCGTACACAGCAGGGTAGGCAGAGGGAACCTGGTATTAAGATATTCCGTTCCCAGTTTCCGCCGAATTCTAGAGGCATTGCGTGTTGAGTGGAAGAACTCAACGCCACCCTTTGCCTCGACACCAGAGCGAAGAATTATATCTCCACCTTAAAGGCCGGCAACGCACCTGTAGCTCATCTGGTGTTGCACGGGGTCGTGGGCGGCGGTAATCACTTACCATCAGGTGACCCGAACGCTCGTTTGCCTTGTCTTTTTCATAAAAAAAAAAAAATTAATAAATATTTCATTTCTTTGAGTGAGGATCGAACCCACAACCAGTCCCTTTTACAGACACATTTTGTGCACCTACGCCACGACTGGCCTCACCATTTTTGCTCACTACCAATAACAATTATTGCAATTTTCGGTACGCAAATAGATAGTAAAGGAGTGTCTTAACAATAGGTTCCTTATACCTACAATGCTGAATGCAGTATACAGCGTGAAACGGAAAAAAAAACAAGCTATAACATTTATTTAAAATATATTCGCACAATATAGTGGTTGCAAACTCTTATGAAATTCGAATAAACTATGTCACAGAATACAGCGGCACTATTACATATTATAATAACATATTCAGCTTCCTTTGCTTCACAATTTGTAACTTTAATTATAGCTTTACTAGTAGTAGTAGTTTACTTCAATTTTATATATGTATTTTATGTATAAAAAGACCGTTCAAGCCGTGGTGGTGCAGCTTGCGACTGTATACCAACGATTGCGGGTTCAATTCGAACTCGAGAGATTGAAATATTTAATATTTTAATCTCCTCACATTGGGGAACAAGGCAAAGCGGAGCGTTGAGTTCCGCCACTCAATAAGCAATGCTTAAAGAATTGTCCAGAAAGTGGGAAATTGATTGTTTTAGCACTAGGTTAACCCAGGTTCTCTCTGCCTATTAAATTGTGTGCAGGATAGAGTGTGAAGTCTCCTAAAAAAAAGTATAAAAATTATCTATTGGCACAATATTTGGTTGTGGATTTGATAACCATTCGACAGTAGTTACGAGTCATACGTTGCCCAAAGTTAACTTCTCGAATTCGAGTGGCACTCCACTCTCTTCGTCTTTCGACATTCTCCATTGCACGGAGTGTCTTCCAATCTGAAATACAGCGTGAAGCTGACGAAACCTCTTCGTACGCCTGCCTTATAAATATCCCGTAAGAAATATAGATAGGTAAAGATAAAAAAGATAAAAATAAAAAATATCAACGTAACAAAGGCTATCGTTTGTTAAAGTAAGTAAGATTTTCAATAGCTCTTGAACATTTAAAAGAAAGCTTAACGTATCGACCCTAAATAAATATTGGTTTATTGTTTTATGTGTATGGAAAAGTGCTACTGAAGAATTCCATTATGTTATTTTTAGTTTTAAGTTATGTTTATTTGAACAGTGACACAGTAAAGAGTAACAGAGTATTTCTTATTATTAGATTATAGTATTAAATCAGCTTCACGTTGGTAGGCAGAGGGAACCTAGTGTTAAGGCACTCCGTGTACCATTCTCTGTCAAATTCTGGAGGCATTGCGTATTGAGTTGCGGAGCTCAGCGCCACGTCTTGCCTCGACACCAGAGCGAAGAAACAAAAATATTAAATAATTAATTTCCTTAACCAGTCGGGGTTATGCATTTGTGCCCCTCCGCCACAACTTGCCTCGACTGAAGATTACAAGTATTATTATAGTATATTTTTAATTTATTTATTTCAATAGAATATATTGCCAGCTTTTTTGTTATGTATTATATATTATCTCAAAATTGCTGAAAGTGAAGTACGGAAAGATGTGTCACTAGGTTTCCAATATAGCTCAATCGGTTATACAAAATAGATAGCTCTAAGTACTTAACAACTTTAAAGTTCAATGATCGTAACAAAATTTTAGTTTAGTTATCCAACACGCTTTAACATAATCTACCATCTACTAACAAATTGACTGTGAGTTAAAACTTAATTAAAGATTTAGCATGAAAATGTAATTAAATTATTAATTTATCACTAAAAATACCTTGCATTATGAGGCCAGTCGGAGGCCAGGTTGTGGGTTCGATCCCCACTTGAAGAGATGAAATATTTAATATTTTCATTTTCTCTCTCTGGCAACGCCTCAAGATTTCGGCGAAAAGTGGAAAACCCAAGAGGGTTAATAGAAATGAAGTGTCTTAACTCTAGGTTCCTAGGTTCTCTGTCTATCCTATTATGTGTGCCTTGCTACGTGCAGGATATAGTGCGAAGCTTATTTATTTATTATTATAGGCAGAGGGAATTAATATTAAGACACTCCGTTCTCCAGTTTCCACCGAATTCTGGAGGCATTGCGTGTTAAGTGGCGGAACTCATCGCCGCGCTCTGCCTCGACACCAGAGCGAAGAAACAAAAATATAAATTCTTCCAGTGGGGATCGAACCCACAACCAGTCGATTTTACAGTCACACTTTGATCCCCAGCGCCACATCTGGCCTCAAAAAATAGAAAATAAAATTTGATGCAAATAGCATAGAATACTGTTTTAAATTAACTAATTTATAGGCAAATATTCTAATTCACTGCTATATCTATCTTTAAAATTGCGGCTACTGGTGTTAATAGTTCGAAAATATTTTAAAAGGCTTTTTCGGTGCCAACACTATTAATACTTTTCCGTACCTCAAAACGTTAAAACGGAAATCTTATTTATACTTTGTTGTAAGTCTGTCCGTGTGTCAAGACTAATTAATCTTGAGATCCCGTAAACATATAAGGCTGAAATTAATATAATATATTCAGATCTATGATCCAAATAAATATAATATATTCAAATCTGTGGTTGCAATACAGAAAAAAACAAACTTCTAAGTCAATGCAATCAAAAGAAACGAGCATTTAAGCATCGATTTTGGTGCATTTTGCATGAAATTCGCCGCGTATTCAAAACCTATAGGATACTTCCCGCGTATTTACAGTTATGAGATTTGACATAAAGTTTAAACTTACAACAAATATAAATAAAAAAATAATCTTAAAGCCTATGTAGATTTTTAGTGTCTGAGCAAACTTTCAATTTTTTTACCATTAGACCCATTAGAAAATATTAAAATCTTAATCACAATTAATTTTTTCTGCTTACAACAAAAAATCACAAAAATCTCTTTTTTTAAGACTCAAAAAGCTCTTTTTTATCTGAAAAACAATTTGAATTATAATATAATTACCTTGAAACACTTTTAAACGACATCTCCAGAGTAATCTTAATGTAATTATAAAAAAAACTGTCTACGGTACGTTGTTGAAATTCTGTCTGCAGGGAATAAAACTCACTAAGGTTTCGAATCGATTTGTCCGCACTCTGTTCTCGTAAATAATAAACGGGAAAAGCTTCACGTTATATTGTTCTTTAACTAACTAAACAGAGATTTCGTGATATGCCGTTATAGCGCAGTGGCACAGTGGTTTGGCTGTAAACACGACGGTTATCGGTTCTATTGCCATTATGAGGAATGACATATCTAATAATTATTTATTCGCTCTGGCAACGCGGCAAAGAGCGGCGTTTGAGTTCTGCCAAACGACTCGTAATGTCTCAAATTCAGCGGAAAGAGGGAGATGGAACGTCTTAACCCTAGGTATAGGGTACTACCACATACACCGTAAAGTTAAAAAAACTGTGATATGGCAACATTATATTAAAATATTAAATATTGTCCATCATGGTACAGCAGCATAGCGTTTGACTATAAACGCGAGACGGTTGTAGGCGATACCTATTCAGATACATATTATTTTCGATTCCTCGTTTTGGTAAAAAAGATAAAAAATTATGCGAAACGTGGAGATCAGAGTGTTCTTACAACTAGGTTCCAATCCCGTTACATGCAAGCGACACATCGTGAAGCTCAATATACAAGTATATAATAGAAAATAGAAGTTTATTTATTCAGTTTTCCTGGTTTCTATTATTTATAGCATTTTGATGCTTACGGAGAGATTAGTCACTCTTTTTATTTGTCATATAATTAACAGTCACAAAGGACAGTCAAATATTTTCGAACTAATCTGTCACAATTTTTTACTCTAAAATACGAACACCACTCGAATGTAGCCCTACCCACTAAAATACAGGAAGGCACTCCAACTTTTATGCTTTTGACAACGCTAATTGCCATTTTTACGATCAATTGAAATATGGACAGATCTTTATATCTCTCGCGCTTTAGATAACGGCATGCTTAATTATTATTTTTAATAGTTATTCTGAGAAGATTTCAAATCCTTCTCTGACCATGAAATTTATAATTAAACAATATTTAAATAGATGCAAGTTGCAGCGCAGGCGCACAAACGTATGACTTTAAGCATGACAGGTTGTAGGTTCGATCCAAGTCGAGGAAATTAAATATTTAATTTAATTTTCTTCGCTCTGGTGACGGGGCAAAGCGCAGCGATGAGGTCCGCCACTCAACACGCAAGGCGCTAGAATTCAGCGGAAAGCGGGAAACAGAGTGTCTTAACACTAGGCTTCCTGTGTGCTACAAGAGAGATTATTAATAATCATAAAATTAAGAAAGAAGTATTTTTTAATTTAAAATAAATAATGACTTAATATAAAGAAAACTATTCAAAAAAATAAATCCCTTGATTTTTTGACATATACGTAAGAAAATTTATGAAAAAAATTAATCCTTATAAAACACAACATTGCAGTTTTTTTCTTAGTGGTCACAGCTACAAAATTAAAATTATTAGAAAGTGCGACTATTACATAAAAAAAAATATAATTTATCTTGTTGTTATATAATAACAAAAAAAAGGAGAAATATTATGTGTGGGCGCAAATCAATTTCTGCTAAAATCAGTATTTAGCGTGCATTAGCCACCATTAACGTATCACGGTCATTTCCCACACAATAAGCTAACGAATGTAGGTGTTTGTTATAAAATTTAAGGTTTTCTTAAAAAAAAATCGGCTTCACGCTGTATCCCGCACACAGCAGGATAGGCAGAGGGAACCTAGTGTTAGAACACTCCGTTCCCCACTTTCTGCCGGATTCTGGAGGCATTGCGTGTTGAGTGACAGAACTCAACGCCGCGCTTTGCCTCAACACCAGAGTGAAGAAATGGAAATATAAATTTAAATAAATATCTCATCTTCTCGAGTGGGGATCGAACCCACAACCAGTGGATTTTACAGTCACACTTTGTGCCCCTGCGCCAAGACTGGCTCAAGGTTTTCTTAAATGATTATATTATGATTCCAATATATTAAGGGTTAACATAGTTTAATTTCTAGTATGAGACAACAAGCTTCTTATCATATCATAGATTCACCACGGGCAAAAAGCTCTATGTGGAACTCTGGGACTTAGATAACAAGTGTACCTAAGTTTAAGTGGCTTCTAGAAGTCCGCATTAACACTCTCCATTGTCCGAGTTTCCCTTTCTAACCTCACCTAACCAAATTAACATTAACCACCATTTTTGTTACACTGGGAAATGCTTTCACGCAGACTACTGATTAGACTGGCACTACAGTGTGAATCTTCCCTTAAGACAATACCGCGAAATAAATCATTTTAGAATCAATATAAAGCTATGGAACTAAGCACATTCAAGTCACAATTTTCTCCGTTAAGAGTGCTCTATAATTCTAAGAGGAGATGCTTAGAATTATAACGCACGTAATCTAAAATAGAATACTAAGTTCTAAAACAGAATTATCTTATATAAATATTATTATAAATGTTAAACAATTACACTAATATGTAGTAACCGCTCAAATTAATTGTACAAATATGTAAATAGCTCGAACACTTGCACGTACGAGTGCCTACTTTAGTGGAGTATGCGATGCTGCTGGCTACCTAATGTAATAAACATACCCCATTTTGAAACAAATTAGTAAATTTCATGCTCTAACGTTTTAGTATATTAATAATAGTTCCAGATTTCATTAAAATTAAATAATTTTTCCACATAATATATATCATATATACATAAAGCTTGACGCTGTATCTCACACATAGCAGGATAGGTAGAGGAAATCTAGTTTTAAGTCACTCCGTTCCTCTTTTGCCCCCTAATTCTGGAGGCATTGCGTGTTCAATGGTGGAATTTAACGCCGTGCTTTGCCTCAACACCAGAAAGTAGAAATGAAAATTTTAATTTAAATAAATATTTCATCAGTTCCTCGAGTGAGGATCGAACTAAAAACCAGTCGCATTTACAATTACACATTGGTGCCCCTGCACCACAACTGTCCTGACACAAACTTTTCTCTACCTACCTACAAATGCGCGACATTCAAAAAAATATTCAATCAAAACGTAATTAAAATAAACCTGTCCATATATTTATCAATTAGTTTCCAGCTTTTATCACAATTTATTGGGAATAGTTTTAATGATTGAGGGTTAAGATACTACATATATTTTATAGTCTATTGTAATTCGTTATATAAGGAAACAACAGAGCAAACGGACAGAACGACAACCTGATTGCAACTCTGGATCTATATCAATAGAGAAGTCAATACCTTACTCACATGGTCACGTTGTATGCTGCACACAGCAGGGTAGGCAGAGAGAGCTTAGTGATAAGACACTTCGCTCCCCACATTCCGCCGAATTCTGGAAGTATTACATGTTGAACGGCGGAACACAACGGCGCGCTTTGCCTCGGCACTAAATATATCATCTCCTCGCGTAGGAATCGAACTCAAACTGCGCCTATTTTTTTATTAGTAATTCTAGATAAAGTAACTTACCACAGAATAATCACAATACTTCCATAACGCCAGCTATTTACTTTGTTCGAAGCTTCAAATTGTTATTAAAATATTAGAATACTCAATATACGCGTCGAGCTCTTACTTCTGTTTTAATTTTGAGCCAGTTTTCAATCTAAATTATGATCAAAAGCAGACAATGTTTATAGAAGCTTCATGTAAAACTCTGAATAGGTACTCCTTGTTTTAATTAGTTCCAATGTTTACTATAACTACCCTATTGGATTGCTGGAAACTGGGTAAATATCAGTTTTATAATCTCTTGGAGCGCGTGTAGAATTTCTTATTAAGTTTATACGTTAGTTAAAATAATTAAAATGTATACTATGTTGTTATTGTATAGATACATCGCAGTTCAGTCGAATAGTATTGGATTATATTATCGATGATTATAGGTTTGATTTCTATATGAGAAAGTTCACATAGTAGGGTAGGCAGAGGTAATCTGAGAATCTAGTGTTAAGACGTTCCGTTACCATTAACACACTTCCGTTCCCAATTTTCCTCTGAATTCCTTATTTCGAATTCAAACATTGTGCTCGTCATGTAGCGTAAGCAGTTAATATAATATCTGATATCTCTATTTTTTCATTTCACATTTGTATCGGAGATATTTTCTTACCTGAAATCAAATCGACTAAAACAGAACCAGACACTTCCTAAACTAAATTTTGTAAAAACTTAATATTATAAGTACTTCACCAGTACACATTATTATAAAAAAGACCGGCTAAATGGGAGTCGTATTCGACCAGCGAGGCTTCCATACCAATTTGAGGATGGTAGGTCAACAGTAAGTACACTGTACTATATATAAAAGTTGACAAACTTAAATTTGCGGCGCTTGACACTCATTTTGTATGACATAAACAACAAATATAAGTTTGTAATATTTTTTTTTGTATAAAATATCTACTTTTTGGATTTTTTCCTTAATTTGTATTGTAGATTGTCACTTTGTGACAACGTTTCATAACTGTAGGTGGGAAGTACCCTATAGGTTTTTATTACGCGAAATTCATACAAAATGTAGCAAAATCGATACACACTCGTAAATCGTATCTTTTGACTGCGATTACTTAGTAGCTTCATTTTTTTCTGTGTTTCAAGGAATATAGGCCGTAGGTTTAATAATTAGGTATTAATTTCAGCTTAAGACGGACAAAAATATGATCCTATAAGGGTTCCGACTTTACCTTCTTAGATACGGAACTATAAAAATACTTTACCTAGGTTTTTTCCACTTAAGTTGATCCTTAGATACCTATATATGAATCACGAGATTCTGAGAACTCATTTATCTTACGCACCGCAAACCGGACTTATTCGTCCATCGCTATTATTCGCACCCATCAATTTTCGATTACACATTGTATCTCAGATATATATTAACAATAATAATAGAAAAAAATATTGTAGTTATTTAGTATCAAATCAGCTTGACGCTGTATCCCGCGCACAGCAGAATATCTATAGTTCTCCATTTTCCACCGAATTCTGGAGGCATTGCGTGTTGAATGGCGGACCTCAACGCCGCACTTTGCCTCGACACCAGAGCGAAGAAATGGAATTATAAATTTAAATAAATATTTCATCTCCTCGAGTGGGGATCGTATCCAGTCACACTTTGTGCCCCTGCGCCACGACTGGCTTCAATGTATGAACTACTTATTCACAAATCTCAAATGCAGCAAAACACGTCACAAATATGCAGGACGGCGTCGGATATCTTATCTATAGACATTAATGGCATAATTTAAATATAATAGTATGGATCATTCAAGATGTAATTTAAGATCAACTGTCACATCTGCATTCGCAGCCTCCACCTCCAGAGCTCAGTGGACCTCAGTCTTACCATGGCGTCGTGTGAAGCGCACGTCTGTTTTGCGCTCTCTAAATTATTTTAGAACTCGTTAAAAGTTTTTCTTCTTTTTTTAAAGTTACTGTACATGAAGTTGGTGTATTGTTTTTTGTTTTGTTACCCGTGTTTCAGTATCAGTGTTTTTGGTTCAATTAATAATATTTTCAACTGTGAGTATTACTATTAAATATTTTTCAAACATTTTTATATTTTATAAAGTTTTTATATATATTGATATTTTAATTTCGATCATGAATTTTGAATATATATTTAAATATCTTGTTAACTACACATTTGGTTATTTTGAAAGTGTTTCTCGTTCCTATTCTCAAAATAAAGATGTCGAAAGACGAATAGCGCAGCAATAATGTTCATTTGATGGCAACCATTACGAACGACCGATGAATTAATTAGAAATTTCGTTCTAAGGGCTCAGTTTGACTGCTTTTATCTAACCGCTATCTGTGAATTAAGATATAACAATTCTCCCAATAAAAATGTAGTTAAACTGCTAGTAAATATTATACTATTAAATATATTGTATTTTAATTTTTCTGTAGTTTTTTAGACGCTGTATCCCACACGTAGCCGGGAAGGCAGAGGGGACCTGAGAACCTAGTGTTAAAACACTCTATTCCCATTAAGATATTTTCGTTTCCCACTCCCCGCCGAATTTTTGAGGCATTGCGTGTTAAGTGACGGAACTCAAAACTGCGCTTTGACTCGTTAGCAGAACAAAGAAAATAAAAATATTTAATATTTAATTTCCCCGATTGGGAATGCGAACCCGCAACCGGCACTTACACACTCACGTTACGATGGCGTCAATTTTACGGGAACGGGAGTGTTTTTACGTGGGCCGAGTGTTATCTAGGTTCCCAGGTTTCATTGTGGGATACATTGTGAAGTTAAAATTATATTCTCTTCTTCGCTAGCGTTTAATCTGTCTATATGTTGACACGTAAACTACATTTTCTTTTGAAGTATTGAACATTCAAAAGCCTTTGACTGGTCATAGCATGAGGGTTTCAATCGCTCTATCGGATCAATGTTGTATTTAAGACAGAGGCTTTTAGCATACATGTAGGTCGTCGTTGGATTTTTTTTCTTTACAGTTAGATAGGAAACAAACTTTAGATTTTAATTCGAATCCGACCAAGTAAAGGAAACAAAAAAAAATAATGTAGTTATATTACCGCCTATATCTATGTATTATAGTAGGATTATCAGAGAAATCCTATTATAAAGGCATGTCTCTAAATTTCGAGAAATAGCATATTAATCCGATAGGTTTTGAAAAGTAAAAATATTTTAAATACAGTCATTCGCCAGAGCGGTGGCCACGGCGCTATTGGGTCTCAAATATAATATAATATATACATATTATCTAGCGGTGCCAGACGACCCGATTTTGGCAGAACGTCCCAATTTTTAGCCAAAAATTTAAATGTCCCGAACGGGACAGATGTGATCTCGCTTTTCGTGAATTTCATGCATTTCGAGAATTCTTTTTTAATTTTTTTTTTAATAAATTAGTAATAATTCCAGAGAAAAGTCTCCTTCTTTCCCCTCTCTTCTCCGTGACAAAATCTGGCAAAGATTACATTAGCTCTCCTTAGATTGAATGAACAAATAAAATTAAATGCAAGATTATCTAGTTCCAATAATAAACATGTTACGAACGCTAATAGGACTTCTGTATTCGATTGACATACATTTAAGCATTGCAATTTATTTTAATGCGCTTTAAATATTGTGACAAACGGAATACAATGTAAGACCTGGTATAAGTAGATGCGTTTTACAACTTTTAAGCTATGGTTTTTATTGACGTGAGTTGATCATCATCATCAGAAGTCATGTGGTCATCGAGTCCAGTCGTAGCGCAGGGGCACAAGTGTCTGACTTTAACCGTGACTGGTTGTAGGTTCGATCTATACTCGAGAATTGAAATATTTATTTAAAATAAATCGCCACTCAATTCCCCAGAATTCGGCGGAAAATGGGAAACGGAGTGTCTTAACACTTTATTCTCTCTACCTACCCTGCTGTGTGAAAATAAAAGAAGTATTTGAAATAATCTTGTATTTACACATTTATATATTACTAGCGGACCCGGACGCGGCTTCGCCCGCTTAAACTATACGAATGCTTATTAGATATATTTATGATTTTTTTTTGAAAATATGTAACTGATTTAAATGAAAAAAATTATAAGTAAACGTAACCAAAGTAAAATTTTAATAAAAAAAACTAAACAAAACATTACATTACATTATTAATATTATCAAAGTAAAATAAATATTTAAAAGAATTAAAATTAAATATGTTGTGCTATGTTTTTGCAAGTGCATGTGGTTATTTACATAATACTCAAATACAATAAAAAATAATTTTATATTTTTTGTCTCTGTCTGTCTTTCTA
>JAAIXJ010000475.1:57478-113131 GCA_013403705.1 Heliconius hermathena
GCGGCGTTGAGTTCTGCCACTCAACACGCAATGTCTCCAGAATTCGGCAGAAAGTGGGGAACGGAGTGTCTTAACACTAGGTTCCCTCTGCCTACCCTGCTGTGTGCGGGATACAGCGTGAAGCTATTTTAATTTTTTTTTTTAAATTTTTAATTACATTGAATTTTGTTTCTGTTTAACGTCCATCTAATTTTGTATATGGGGCGTGCATTACTCTAGCCAAGTATGTTTATAAGGATAAACATGTACAATATGTATTATTAAAGAACATAAAAATATACAATAAATAGTTAGTTATACTACGAAGAAAAACTAAGCAGCTTTTAGGTTAATTTCTAAAAAAACATATGCCTAAATTCTGTTTGTTCAATCAATCATAAATTTCCACCTACACTGTCTTGATATGCATGTATATATTCTATACATATCATATCGATAGCCTCGAAGTAGTATTAGATATGAACAGTACAAAAAATCTACTCTACGCTTTTCCCCTCAAAAAAAGGTTGTCAGAGGGAAACTATTTAAAAAAACCCCGCCCTGTCCTTTCCATCTGAATTGGATATTTGAATCGGATTTTGGTCAGAGCTGAAGAATTAAAGAACTTATTCTCTCAAAAGAAAATCGAACCCGCAATAACTTACCACTAGTAGTAACTATTAGTCGCATTCCGACTGCCCCACGCTCACGATCTACTTTACAACTAGTCATAAAATTACTCTTATAAAATTACTTTGTTATAGAAGTAATTACTACATAGTACTACTACTAGTATTGCTTTATATGTAATCAAGTTTAAATATTCTGTTGGGTTAAGGTTTTTCCGTTTTCCCATAATGTTATAGATTATATATCATTATAACTAATAATTTGTCTGAATACACTAAGGCCTTCTACTTCTGAAGCCTGCACCGTAGTTTTATTGTTATGAACGGTTCTCACGATTAGAAATAATTTATTTTTTGTTTTAACGATTTTATGCAACTTTGCTTGGCCAATGAATAAAGTTTATTGAGAAGCTTTGTGGTTTATGTTATTTGTTATTGTTAGTAAATAAGTAATAATTAAGTCAATATTAGTAAATAGTAATGACTAATTGAATATCCATAACCACCACACAAAGAAAATGGACTCGTTTATTATAAGTTTTATTCGGAAAAATACCTCTAAAATCAGTACTTTTAGCGCATTGTTATGATTATGTACAACAAACACTACGTACAGTATTATTATAGAAGTCAGCTAATCAAAATGGCGGTATAAGAAAAATAATACTTGTATAGGAAAAAATCCATCTTAGATGATTTATAGTTCCTGATAGTACTCATACTCAACATTCATCTGCCATGCCTCGTCACCAGAGCGATAAAATGAAAATATTTAATATTTCACTGTCTCGAGAGGAAATCGAACCCACAACCTGTCGCGTTTGCAGTCGCTTGTTTGCAGTCAATTACTAATATATTTAATTATTAATTTTCCTTATGTTGTTAACCTGGTTTCTACTGTACAATAACTTCGGCACGGCTTTAGACCAAATTGATCACAGTACATTATTTACTTAGCTTTTCAATAAGAGGCTTCTCCATTCAATATATTTCTTTTCAAAAAAAGGAAAACCTTTTCAAAATGAGTACCAAAACGCGCAAAGAAAGTTATATTTTACACCAATTTCTATACTTGCCATATCTTGAACAAGCAATGTATGATTCTATATACTAAATGGTCGCGAAGATTTTATTTCTTTATTACGATTATAACTGACATTAAATAGGTAACGGAGTGCCTTAACACTAGATTCTCTCTGCTTTCCCTTCTGTGTGCGGGATACAGCGTGAAGCTGATTGTTACTGAAATTAAATATGTTTAAATCTTAAATGATATATTTTTAACATTTTTAAAGTGTTATTCCACACTTAAAAAAGAAAAATACTTATTTAGAAAACGTATAAAAATTTACGTTCGAACGTATGGCTTAGTGGTCAGAGCGCCTAGTTGATTTCCAGAAGGCGCGGGTTCGAGACCTGCTACGTCCAAATTTTTATTATAGTTTTAAACTTTACAGTAAATTGTCAGTTATAAACTGACAACTTACTGTAAAGTTGAAAACTATGAATTATTATAATATGTAAATTATACTATCGAATCATTGGAACATTTATTTGAGTAAGTTTAAGACCGTTCCAATTTCTTATTAGTTATTTGATTCCAAATGTCAATTGAGGCCAGTCGTGACGCAGACACACAAACTGTAACTGTAAAACCGACTGGTTGTGGGTTCGATCCTCACTCAAGGAGATGAAATATTTCCTTAAATTTATATTTCCATTTCTTCGCTCTGGTATCGAAGCGAAGCGCGGCCTTAAGTCCTGCCACTCAACACGCAATGCCTCCAGAATTCGGCAGAAAGTGGGGAACGGTGTGCCTTAACACTAGGTTCCCTCTGCCTACCCTGCTGTATGCGGGATACAGTGTGAAGCTGATTTGATTTGATTGTTTATCAGCATGAAGCTGATAAAAAAAATATTTGATTTCATTAATGAAAGAATAAGTAAATAAAACACTAAATAAACCTATATAAATTATTTGTTCGTTCCTATCCAAAATTTCAAAAGAAAAAAAATATTTTGGTTAATATTTTATAAAGAAATATTTTTAACTTACTTTATTCCGCACTTAGGAAAGAACAAATACTTTTTATAAAAGGTACAATAATTTGAACGTAGCGGGATTTGAACCTGCGCCTCTTGGAAAACATTCAAGAATTATTTTTTTTTATACGTTTTCTAAAAAAAGTTATACTTTCTACTCACACTCACTTGTTGAGTGAT
Organism: Heliconius hermathena; assembly: GCA_013403705.1. Taxonomy (NCBI): domain Eukaryota; kingdom Metazoa; phylum Arthropoda; class Insecta; order Lepidoptera; family Nymphalidae; genus Heliconius; species Heliconius hermathena. Next base: position 60,310 of record JAAIXJ010000475.1, read on the forward strand.
ACTCATAAAATCAATGCCAATATCGTCTTCCTTACGTGACTTTATAACATAAAATAATGACATACCTACCGCGAAATTTGAGTTTTAATTAGCAATACTAAACTTTGTGCAGCTTATGCAGGTGTACTTGTTGATATTCTATTGACTGTTCCTCATCATTAAAGTAATTTAACTTCCTGTGTATTCAAAGGTTGAAAATCGAAATATATAGTTAGATTATTTTAATAAGAAACAATAATTACACAATATTTTTGCAAAACACTCTACTTTTTGACATCATATGTTGAATAGCGTAACTCAACGCTCCGCTTTGGTAATTACCAGGGGTGGAAAAAAATTAAACAATGTATTTTTAATACTTTTATTGGCTCGCTCTGATTTCTGACACTCAGCAATACCTCTAGGAATCGACCGCAAGTGGGAAGTGTGTTTGTAGGGAACGGATTGTCTTAACTAACTAGGCCCCCAGGGTCCCTATGCCTATTCTGCTATATGCGTGTAGACAAAAAAAAATATTCCCCCGAGTATAAATAAAACCAACAAGTATCGCATTTTAATCAGACTATGGCTGGACTCTATTCTTGAGTTGACTGTTAGTTCATGGATTCATTACTTACCCAAAACTAATATTTATATGATAAATATAATTATGTAAGTATATATGATAAGTATATACGATCCCCACACGAGGAAATTAAATATCTATATGCATTTAAATTTTAATTTCTTCGCTCTGGTGCCAAGGCAAAGCGCGGAGTTGAGCTCCGCCACTCAACACGCAATTCCTCTCCGAGAACTCGGCGGAAAATGAGGAACGGAGTGTTTAACACAAGGTTCCCTCTGCCTACCCTGGTGTGTGCGGGATACAGTCTGAAGCTGATTTAATATAATTTAATTTTTATAATTATATATACAAAGTGTATATTTTTGAAATAAATATTTATATATAAATATTTTATGTATAACAATTATCTGTTTATCGTAGCAGGCTCTGGATCTTTGAGATACTTAATTATAAGTATCTGAATAACAGAATAACAGAATAACTGTACTGAAACGTTGCACAATTATTTACAAGGTATCATTTAAAATTTTCGAGATTTACGATACAAAGGTTAAAATATACGAAAATATATACAAAATATATGTATGCCTTTCTTTTTGTCTTTTGGCTTGTTTTATTTGTTTACTCTTCATTTCTAAAAATATAATATAACATAAGTAATCTATAAGCTCTACGCATTACGTTGTATAAATCCACCTTTAGAGGGTAGATAGATAAAATAAAACAAATATGAAATTCTTTTATGTTATCTCTTAGCCCTTAGCTTATCAAAACATTGGAGAAGAATATATAATTTATCCCAGTCCATATCGCAGTACCCGTGAGACAATAGAACAATCGATACTATACGATACGCGAGTTTTTTCGGAATGAATAATCAAATATTTAGGCGACAGCGTTCCCAATAAATATGCTCAACGACTAAAATGAACAAGACGAGGAATAGTAGTATCTGTATATATTCGAATATATAACATTCTTTATTTCACTAAAATAGCAAAACATATAGCTTAGCTACTTAAAGGTAGACTTATCTCTAAAAGAGATCTCTTAAAGCCAACCAGTGGAAGTGAATGAGTGACAACCAGCGGATAAGAACTTAGTACAATTGAATATATTTAAGGCAAAAAGATGTATTAAATTAATTATTTTTAATAAATATAGTCTGTATCATGGGTGTATCTACATGTTTCCCAAGGGTGGAGGTTGGGTAGTTTTAAGTTTTAGAGAAAAGGTTCTCTTTTTCCATTTTTCCGAATAATGTTTTTGTTACAAAATTTCTGGGGTTGAAACGTGCTCATGGTCTGTATTAACCTAATTATGAAAGCATTAAGTAGCAATATGCAATAATTTTCCGCATAACGGGTTAAGCAGAGAAAAGTTAGTGTAAAGTAGTAGAAAGTAAAAACATCCTGATTTCCGTTTTCCGCCGCGGTAGAACTTATCGCCGTGCTTTGTCTTAGTAAGCAGCAACTATTTCATTTCAAACAGTTAGACGCTTTACCAAGGAAAATATTAAATTTATGCATACAGCATAGCATTTTTTTTTCACGCTGTATCCCGCATATAATAGTATAGGTAAAGGGGACCTCAAAACCTAATGTTAAGATACTCCATTCTCATTAAGACCCGTCCGTTCCGGCAAAGCGACGTGTTGAGTTGGAACACTCAACACGCAATGCCTCCAGAACTCGGCGAAAAGTAGGGAACGGAGTGCCTTAACATTAGGCTAAAAAAAGTTCTATACACAAGTACCCGCAATGAAGGAATACTGTGAACTCTTATTTGTATTTTATATTTTAAATTATAAATATAAACCACGAATATCAAAGAACTCACCAGCGGATGCATGCTTAACATCTTCCTGATTCAAGATATTGCAATATTTTTACACTTCTCTGACTCTCTATAACCGCGCTCGTGACAATTTACATTTCTTGTTATTTGTATATACTTTAAAATGATTTTCCTACTAAAATGTGCTACTTTATTATTGAAATTTTATAGTATAATGTATAAAATATAATATTTTCTAAAGACTCTTTAAATAGAATATAATTGGGACAGAATGCAAAGCCATTTCATATAATATTTAATCTGAAAAGTCCTTATCAGTGTTGAATAATAATTTTTACTACTATTATAATAGATGAGTCAAAATAATAAATTAAATAAAATCTATATATACAATCAAATAATTAGTATTGAGGCCAGTCGGGGCGTAACTTGACATGTTCGATTCTCATTCAAAAGAAAGTAATATTTAATATTTTCATTTCTTCACTCACACTACACTCTGGTAAACATAGGCAGAGGCAAAAAGCGGCGTTTAGTTCCGTGGCTTAACACTTTATATTTTATAGTTCCTCGGTTATAGTTTTTTATTAGGCTTTATATATGAGGTTGTGTGTTGAGTGGCGGAACTCAATGCCGCACCTTATCCTACGACAACGTGTATAACCAAACCCGAGTGGAGGTCGAACCTATAACCACTGCAATGAGAAGCTGTCCCAAAGCGCAACGATGACCTACTCATAGGTAGTATGTATTACTATAAATTTAGAAGTAAATAAATAATATACTTATTCCAAGCTAATGTATCTTCACAAAGTGAATACTTTAAAGGAAGATAAAGTGCAAGCACTATGACAGACGTAGCGTCTTTAAAGTAGCCATTATTAAATTATTTTGCTTTCAAAAGTAAGGAATGAAACGTATTTTAAAATGATATAATGTAATCGAATACATATTCTACTGTATATTTACAACTTTATAAACTGTTAAAGTGAGACGTTGAGTTCCGGCACTCAAAACACAATGCCTCGAAAATTCGTCGAAAGATGGAGAAAGGAGTGTCTTAACGTTCCCTCTGTGTGTAAAAAACCTTTTATCATGTTTTACATATTTTATACGTATTTATGCTTATTTTATCTTTTACATGTAAATTGTGATCTTAAGAGTGTGAATAACATTTCAAAGTGTCGTTGAAAATAAAATTTACATAAATATGTATGTCATAGTAAAGCAAAAATAAATACGATTTTAATATATATGTATAAGGATATACATAGCTAAGGTTTTAAGTTTTATAATTCGTATTTAACATTAGTAGCAAGTATTGAAATGTCTGTTATCTACTTTCCATCGACTATTTCATTCTATAATTTTAAACTATGATAACCAATTTCGGGAATATAAGGCCGTCGTGGCGCAGTGGCACAAGCTTGTGAGTTGTGACTGTTGACGTACCGGTAGTGGGTTTGATTTCCACTCGTGGGAATGATATATGTCGCTCTGCTAACAAGGTGAAGCGCGGCGTTGCATTCTGCCACTCAACAAGCAAAGCCTCGGACGACGCATAGTGGGGAATGGAGTGTCCCAACACTAGGTTCCCTCTGTCTACCCTGCTGTTTGCGGGGTACAGCGTGAAGCTAAAAAAATGAAGAAAATTATATGTTTAAGCAATTAATTAATCGAAAATAAGTAGTACTTAAAAAAAAGTTGTTAAAAAGTTATTTATTGCGATCACTATCAATTTAACTTCGCCTTTTTATCAACTCTTTAATATTGTTTAAATAAGTACTAATTGCAATACAAATATACACTTCCAAGCAAAGAGAAAAGTAACATATGGAGAAAAAAACACAGTTTTTTAGTTTACAGTTAGAAATAAAATTGCGTAGATAAAATATATTATAAAAAGCGATGGGTCGTTGTACCTTCACCAAATTTTCTATTTGGTAGCTTGTTCAAAATGACATGTCCTTGGACTGTTGAGAGCGATGCCGGACAAGTCCAGGTTGATGACCGTTTGACCGATGAAATCTTAGCATGTTTTTATTATATATGGTTACGAATATCTCTTAAATTCGCAGTATCTTATATAAAACCTTTGATATTTTTTTAGCTATATCCTGTACATGGCAAGGTACGCAGGTAACCTTAAGGCAGTTCCCATTAAGACACTTCCGGTCCCCTCTTTATGCCATTATTCTAATTTAGCTATTATAAAAAATAAAATGATTACCATTTAGTTATTTTCTCAAACTGAACAGTCAAGGGAAAAATTCCCCTGAGTATTTTTTACTATGTTTCTTTACTTGTTATAAATAACTTAGATTATCCAGAATTCGATGGATAACGGGAAGTTGAGTGTCCTAAGACTGGGTTCCCTTTGCCTACCCTGCTACATGCGGGATTCAGCTCAAAAAAAAAAGACTGTACTCACGTAAAGACTCAATCATCGTAATAATCAGTTCTGACATCAAAATAATGAACATGATGTCCGGCTTAATAGTCCGGCTTATTAGTCAGTAAATTAAAAAGTCAGTCACTGGGTGACAATTACACTATCACGTCCATCTAAAGCTATTAATTATTTAAAATGAAAATTATTATAAACAGGTTATATGTACTGATTACAAAATATTTTTTGTAAACTTTTTTGTAATTCTTCATACAGGTTCTTTTTCCTGCGGTATGCAGAGTAGTAACGTAACGTAATGTTAAGATAGTTTATAGAGCCTGTTAGCATTGTTTAAGAATTCAGAACAAAATAATACAACACAGGAAATTTTGCTTATTTAACTAAATAAGATATGTGATAACAAAAACATTAAAATATGTTTCGTAAATTTAGAGCCTACCTTTTTCAGTAAATACGTCTAATTTATATAGCTATGCTAATTTAGTTCGACTGGTATTATAAAATGAAAGCAGTTTTTATATATGAATAATAATATCGGTAATTGATCGTCTTGAATGGTAAAGAATATCTTACACTAAGTTCTTTTTACTACCAGGTTACGATGAACCAATGACACTGCAATTAAAAGCCGTCAGGTACAGGTTCATTTTAACAAATTCTGTCTCAACTAAGTGGTTGCTTGAGGTTAACGTGGCGTAGGGGCACAAACGTGTGACTGTAATACAACGGTTGTGAATTCGATGGCACCAAGGCAAAAGCCCGACGTTAGTACTGCTACTTAATAAGAAATGCCTCGAAAAATTCGGCGGAAAGCAGTTAAGGAAGTATCTGTTCATGCGGGATATAGCGTGAAGCGGAAAAAAAGACTTTTAATATTTCAAACGAATATTCTTACGATATAATGACAATGAGCACATCTCAATTTTAATGCAATAAAAATATACCTAATATCTTTAATTTTTTTCACTTTATAAAACTGTGTGTTATATTTTACTTAAATTTATATTTCCATTTCTTCACTCTAGTGTCGAGGTTAAGCGCGGCGTTGAGTTCTGCCACTCAACACGCAATGCCTTCAGAGTTCGGCAGAAAGTGGGGAACGGAGTGTCTTAACACTAGGTTCCCTCTGCCTACCCTGCTGTGTGCGGGATACAGCGTGAAGCTGATTTATAAAACTGTCCAATAAGACAAAGAAATATAAAATTACAAAGTGAAATGAATTTATGTGACGTCCGATTAAGGAACTTAACTGGTTATACAACATGGTGTTAGTGTAAATAAACCCGGCGATAAACATTCAATTAGTTGTATTACCGGCTATATTAATAACCGACCACCCGTGGATCTTATCTTATATTATATTTTATATGTTTGGACGTACTTATATTTATTATTTTGAATGTTTATTAAGTTATTTTTATTTATAAGAAATATTTACTTATTACTATTATTACTGTTCCTATTGGTAGGAGGAAAATTGAAAAATTAATCGTGGTTGGAATTACCGAAGGCAAAAGAATGTGCGGTCGCTCATTATCACGATGGATCGATCAAGTTATGGAATCGTCTTCTTTCATCTTCTGTATTGTTATGAGAGATAGAGAAATGAATGCCGTGGAGATGCGATCTCTTCTTAGGATATGTGGATTCAGCTTAGCTGATCGAATCCACAATGAAGAGATACATAGAATGGCACGTACTAGCGAGGATGTTACGGTGAGAATGAAGAAGAACGTGCTCAGCTGGTTTGGATCGTCGAAAGACGTGTTGATGGAAAAGTGAGCGGTAAGAGAGGTAAGGGGAGACCTTGGTTGACCTTTGAAAACCCAGTATTAAAGATACTGCAGGAAGGTCACGTAAAAAGCATAGAAACTTCCCGGAGGGCATGTATGAAGAGGTTGATGACAGTGAACGAGACAAAAGAGGTATGTAGAGACCGTAGCGTTTAGCGCTGCGTTCTCTCTGACTGACCCGCTAAGCATAAAGCGTGAAGTTAAGTTAAGTTAAATGTTTTATTTAGTAGAGTAAAATATTAAATATTTTCATTTCTTAGCTCTGATGAAGAGGCAAAGTGTGGTGTTGAATTCCGTATTTATTTTAACAGATATTTATATTTATATTGTGCAGTTTTGCATAAATAATATTATTTATATTGTTTGAATACGTAAGTAAAATAAATATTATTAATAAATAATATTTATTTTATCTGCTATTTTATAAAAATTCTACCAAACAATTTATTCGTCGTGCAAATATCTTTTTCACGGAAATTGAGCTTGTTTTTTTGATGTTCGAGAAATATTATTGGCCTTTCCCTATTCTTTTACAGTAATCCATTAGCTTGAGGAAAAGATAAAATAAGATACAAAAGTTTGAATTTCTTTACACACTAATTTTTTTCATGTTTCTTTCAAGTCAGAATATTTCTAAAGTAACTCAAACTTATGCAAAACGGCAACCCTCAGAAAGTTATCGTTTTCTTAACAAAGTATTCAATATTAAACAATCTAATAAATACCATAAACTAAACGCGATCATAGTTTTTTTTTGTTTATAATATTTTTTTTTTGTTTATAGTAACAATTCAATGGAGGGGGCTGCCATGGTACAGTGGTGGAGGAACGGAGTGTTTCAACACTAAGTTCCGTCCCATATATAGCAGAGTATGCAGAGGAAACCTAGTATTGAAAGATTAAAAAAAATAACAAAAGTAGCTTAATGAAATTCTGTCATGACTAACTAGTTTGCCTTATTTTAATAAATCCGCTTATCCGATTTATTTACATTGACATTGTGTTGACATTTGTAGTGGAAAGGTTATATAGTGTACTCGTATATTGTAGATACTAGTAAGCTCATATAAAATTAAAAAATAGTAAATGGGGAACGGAGTGTCTAAACAATAGATTATCTCGGTCTATCCTGCTGTGTGCGGGATACAGGGTGATGATAAAAATTATAATTATAATATTATATACACCTCAATTCGAGACCATCACGAATAACGGAATTTAACGCCGCATAAATTCTATATTAATAAAAAAATCGGTTAAGGGCACGTCGAACTCGTCCACCAAGGCGTCCGGTACCAATTTCAGGAGTATAGATCAAGAACAACTTATAAAATTTTACAAAGTTAAATTTGGGTATGCCGTATGCCCAAACTTAACTTCGTCATCATTTTTGTAGTTCTTTTGCGTATGTGAATATGAAATGAACTACAAATATAAGTTTGTAATGACTTTTGTCTCTCTGAAATACCAATAAATTAACAGTTTTTTTTCTTATCGGATTTTTTTCTTTATTTGTATAGTGAATTGTCACTTCGTACCAAATTTCATAACTGCAGGTCTATGGGAAACCTCCTATAGATTTCGAATTCGCGGCGAATTTTATACAAATTGCAGCAAAACCTATGCATAAACACTCGTATCTTTTGTTCACGTTGACTAAAAAGATTGATTTTTTCAGTGCTTCCAGGGACCATAGACCTGAATTTTTTATTTATAATTTCAGCATGATCCCTAAACGCGATCTCGAGATAAATGACGTTGACAGACGGACAGAGGGGTAAAACGTTTTTCAGTTGACCCTATAAGGGTTCCGTTTTTACCTTTTGAGGTACGAAAATTAAAAAAAATATAAAAACAAAAAACAAATAAATAATTAACAATTTACCCTATCAACCCAAGTATTGGTAAATATACTAAAATACTAAAAGTAATATAATATATGTACCTACACATGAGGAGCAGCGCCATATCCATTGTCGTGTATATTTACTGGCTTTGTCTTATTATGGGCCATTAGAGCCGTAAAAGATCGTATCAGATTACGCTGAGGCGCTTCCTTCGCAACCTGTTTAGCTTTACTCCTGAATTTATTAATATAAGGAAAATTATTTTAGCCCTTATAAAGCAAAACTGTTAAATATAATATTAAGATAATTAGTCTCCCCTGGGTATTCTATAGTGAATGTTGGATTTATTTAAGCTTCACGCTGTATCCCGCACATCAGATAAGGCAGAGCGAATATTGGAACTTAGTGTTAAGACACTCCGCTTCTCATTTTCCGTCATAATCTGGATTCTTATTTAAATAGTCAAAGTCAACGTCGCGCTTTGCCTCATTACTTGTGCAGGAAAAAAAATACTTTATTCCCCCACTGTACCCACGGTATGGTACCCACTACCGTGGGTTTACAGTCACACGTATGTCGCACACCTGCACTTTGACTATACACTATGACCATATTATACTAAAAAAGAGGTGTTTCACTGTACTTGTTGTTTTTTTTTTAATAGGTTGAGGCCAGTCGTGGCGCAGGGGCACAAAGTGTGACTGTAAAATCGACTGGTTGTTAGTTCGATCTCCACTCGGAGAGATGAAATATTTACTTAATTTTATATTTCCATTTCTTCGCTGTCGAGGCAAAGCGTGGCGTTGAGTTCTGCCACTTAACACGCAATCCTTCCAAAATTCGGCAGAAAGTGGGGAACGGAGTGTCTAAACACTAGTTACTTCCCTCTAGCTACCCTGCTGTGTGCGGGATACAGCTGAAGCTGAATATTGACAATGATGCTTGTGAAAACATATAAAACAATTATTTTAATTTTCGATTCTTATCATTAATTCACACTCTCAATACAGATACACTAGTGGGCGCGCGCAGCTTCACCCTTAGGGGTGAATTCTAAAAAAAAAACACGAAACATGTGTTCAATAAAATATTTTTAACAGTTTGAATTAAAATTTTTATAAAAATCGGTGGCGATTTAAAGACTTTTCCATATAAACTTTCAACCCTTTATTTGAACCCTTAGAGGATGAATTCTCAAAAACCATAAAACACGTGTTCAATGAAATATTTTTAAGAGTCTGAATTTCAAATTTTATAAAAATCGGTGCCGATTTAAAAAAAATCATACAAACCTTCAACCCCTATTTCATCCCTTTATGTTTAAAATTTTTCGAAATCCCTTCTTAGTGGATGTCCAGATTATGAAAATAAACATCTGTCCATATTTCACGTCTCTATGCACAGCGGTTACGGCTGTGCGTGCGTCTTACCTCAGTCAGTCAGATACATATCCTTTTATATATATAGATAGAAGATAGATTATATAAATTTAATTTTTTGGTTTAATTATTAGTCAATTTTTTTTCTGTCAATATTGATCTAGAGTATTAGTCCAGTTCAAATATTTTTTTTTATTTGCAGTGTGGATGACACTCGAAATGGATGAATTTTTTTAAATATTAATTAATTAAAATCATATTGGTTTAAGTAATTTTAATTTGTTGACCTAAATAGAAATAGATTTTAATTTTGCAAATTATTATTATCAAGCTTGGAAAGTAGGTGAGCTGAAGGTAAATTGACAGGTGCTGTCACTAGCCCTAGTCTTAAAATATTTGGGTAAATATTAGCTTGTATGAAAAGGTTGATGTTATTGGACGAGATAAAAGAGGTATAGACTGAGGGAACCTAGTGTTGAGATACTCCGTTCCCCATTTTCCACTGATTTCTGGAGGCATTGTGTGTTCAGTGGAGGAACTCTACCCAGTGCTTTGCTTTGCTTTTGCTCGACACAAAAGTGAAGAAATGAAAATATTGATAATTTTGCAGAGCAGGAATCGCTCCCACAACCTGTCGCTAGTTGTCACACGCTTGTGCCTTTACGCCACGACTGGCCTCTAACTCTCAATCTAATATTATAAATCAGCTTCACGCTGTATCCCGCACACAGGAGGGTAGGCAGAGGGAACCTAGTATTAAGACACTCAGTTGCCCACTTTCTACCGAATTCTGGAGGCATTGCTTGTTGAGTGGCAGAACTCAACGCCGCGCTTAACCTCGACACCAGAGTGAAGAAATGGAAATATAAATTTAAGTAAATATTTCATCTCCTCGAGTGGGGATCAAACCCGCAACCAGTCGGTTTTACAGTCACACCTCGTGCCGCTGCGCCACGACTGGCTAACTCTCAATCTTATATTTATGGATATATAAACCGTTTTAGGAACAGAAGGATCGTATAATTTTCAATAGTCAACACTTTAAGCGAAACAAATCTTTTTTATTGATTTCATTTAAATAATCCTTTGCACGTGTATCATACATATGTAGATATACATAGAAAAATAGCTAAATATATTTGCATATATAAAAAGTCAAAAGTCAAAAATTAAAGATATTATATTACGAAAATAACATTCTGTTCTAAAGTTGTGTAATGTGATATATCTAAAACAACTGGGGTCAATATCTAATTGTTACTATTCATTGACAAACGTAACAACGCGGAGGCCAACACGAGAAAGTCAAATGGCAACTTATAAAAAACAGCGTATATAAATGATGTATTAAAATATCTAAAATAGTAGTATAAAGACCATCGTGGCGCAACGGCACGTCATCTGTCTGATCAGAAGTGATGAAATGTGGAGAACGGTTTAACACTATTTTATAAGATGTATACACAGATATATGTATATTATAAAAAGAAATTAATTATTATTTATTAATAGCCTTAATGCCAGATTGCCTTAGTGCCAGAGCAAAGAAATGAAAATATAATTTCTTTGCTCTGGCACTAAGGCAAAAGCCCGGCGTAGAATTCCACCACTCAACAAATAAAGCGTCTAGAATTCGGCGGAGAGTGGCGAACGGAGTGTCTAAAGTAGTCTAAGCCCTAGGTTCCCTGTGCCTACACTGATCTATGTACGGGATACAGTGTGAACCTGATTTAATCTTATTATAAAAAGATAGAGTAGATTAAAAAAAATCATATTCAGCATTTCAATTTAAGCCAAAACTATAATATATTAATATTCTATGTTTAAACTTATGAAAATATATATTTATTATATAAGTACAGGTTGTATGTATTTTAAATTGTAAGAAGTAAAGTGAATCTATTTTAGAAACTATTGTAGTTATTTTCAAAGCAGCAACAGTGATTCATGCTTTTATACAAAATAATCTTATATTATTTTACAAAGTTACAAATGAACGGTGCTCGCGATAGCAAGAACAAGCAAAATATATATGTTGGTACTTATTATATACAGTAGCAGCTTCACGCTCTATTCCGTATATAGCAGTGTAGGCAGAGGTAACCTAGTGTTAAGACACTCCATTTCTCATTTTCCGCCGTATTCTAGAAGCACTACATGTTGAGTGGCGGAACTCAACGCCGCGGTTTGTCTCGATTGAAAATATAGTTAGTAGTTATATATTATTATATTATATTAAATGTGAAAGGACGAAAATATCTAATCTGAACCTACTATTAACTTCTGGTCGGTTTCCAGGAGGCGTGGGTTCGAGTCCCGCTACGTTCAAATTTTTATACGTTTTCTAAATAAGTTCTATTAACTTCTATAGCGCTAACCGTAATATTTAAAATTGATTAGTCCATCAAAAGACCATGACGTTCCACACAGACAGCTCTACAAACAAATTCTTTCTTAATGCATTATGAAACAGACCATTGTAGCATCAACATTTTAGGATATTTTCTCTTATTTGGGCAGACATACTGTAAACATCGTGGTGGTCGTTCCGCGCCTTCTTTAAAAAAATAATTATAGCGCTGTCTATATGAACTATTGATATTATTCATACAATACGCAGAGTTTAAGGTCTTAACTTAATTTATAAGACACTTCTTATTTTCTGCACGACTTACGAGACGTTGCGTATTGAGTGGCGGAACTTAACGCCGCAATTTGTCTTGTAGAGCGAGCAAATATAATTTATTCCTCCGAGCATGAATTGAACCTACAATCGTCGCGCTTACAATCGGACACCTGCTGCGCCACGAAGGTTTATATTTAACAAAATTTTAATTTTAGACTATACGTGTGATTAGGCAAATAATGTTAATAGATTGATTCGATCCTATTTATTTTTGACATTTTTTGGAAGCCAATTGAAATGACAGTCTTTAGTTAAAGTATTGAAAGTGAAAATTTGCAGGTTCCTTGTATTATAGTCCCACATAACCGTTATTGCATATGGGAAGCACGCGCGGTAGAATTGCGCAGAACGCGTATTTTGATATCTGCACATAGACGCCCTCTCACGCCGCACCGATTCCCCGCTAGGGCTCGCGGGGAATCGGTGCGGCGTGTGGCGGGGCGGTCACACCACTACGGNAAAAAAATATTTATTACCGTTTTATTTAAAACATTTATAAAAAAGCAAGCAATCAAAACGGTAAAAGGGATTTTTATTTACAATTAATTATATTTTTTGTTTGAACCATATAGTGTGAGCTCGATTGTACTTATAAAGATGTGTGGGTACGAATTTTCTGTAAGGACGTAGCGGTCACACTGACGCACAGAACACGATATGGCAAAGGGATACCAGACTTTCATTTTTTGTACCTCAAAATTGATTTTTATAATTTACCAAATATTTTTTTTTAATATAATCTTTAAGAAGTTTAAATATTGCCAGATATTTCTTTATCCATATTGTATAGTACTGTGTATTACGCATACTGAATATTTATGTTGTACATAGATGTATATAGTATATACATAAATATCATGTTTCATTAGTTATATAAGCAGAAGTTTAGTTTATTTTGAAATGACTCCTGTTCATTACTTAAAAAAAATACTTTTCGGGCTAGTCTCGATTTTATTCTCGAGAACGATGTATGAACTGCTGATTTTTTTTTCAATATTTAGATATCCTCATAAAATTTTCGTTTTGTATAATTTACTAGAACATAAAGATGATCAGATATTTTAATTATAATTTAATTATGATTTGCTAAGCGTGGGGTTAAACAACATTACAGGGTAACACTGATCGAACGTTTTCTGCGCATAGATATTCTGCGCAATTTTACGCGAGTACCTCCGATTATCAATAAGAGTTTTGACGGACTATACTATTTTTAATTACTAAAAAAAGTAGTTTTCGATTGCATACACGGTTAAAACACGAATAAACAACGTTTATTTTGAAAGTTTGAAAAAAGAAATTAAAACTCTCTTCCTAGTAGTTCAAAAGAGTAAAATAAACATTTGCAATTTTTCAGTTTCGATATTTTACCTAGGGATCATCGAAAAGTGGATGTGTCTATATATTATACTAGTATGCTTGCCAGAACACTTACTATAATATGTAAAAATATCTTTATCCACGATAGCCCCAAAAATACCGTTTACCTATTGATAAATAACCCTCATTTGATGGGTCTTGATATATGGGAGCCGTATTATTCAAACAGCTATCTCTCAAGGGATGAAAATAACCATCACCAAAATTCACCAAGAAAATGGTTAACTAGGCGTTACTTTTTTCTATAGATAAGTAAAAATAATTATTTCTTTTTATTTCTAAAGCCACGTAAGGTATATATTTAAGTTTTTTTAATACTTTGAAACTATAAAATCGTTTATCTTCACCTTTTTTTGTAAAAATAATGTCATGTGAACGTTTTTTTAAACTTAAAATATATTTGTGAATCATAACAAATCATACCGGCATTTTGCATATACCTGTTTTAGAAACAAGCTTGAAAAACTAACCCAAAATCATCGTATAGTACAATCATACACCTCCGAACTAAGCCAACACGGTGTAAACATATAACATGTTTATTCATGTATAATTTCAAAGAAAATACGAATATATGTAAGAAAATTCTAATGCTTTTGCTCTTCTACAAGGTTCATTTACAAACCTACGACTGTAAGCAACAAGTACGTCGCCAGACTTCATTGAAGGCTGAATGGCGGCTGCTAAATAATTCTTAAAGAGTGCAAAAACATCTCTTTGGCGCGTATTTACTGAGTTCTCTAAGCATTAACGGTTTTTAAGTTTATAAAGCAAATCAGCTTCACGTTGTATCCGGCTCACAGCAAGATAGGCAGAGGGCATCTAGTGTTTAGACACTCCGTCCTCCATTTTCCGCCGGATTTCGGAGGCATTGCATGTTAAATGGCGGAACTAAATGCCGCACTTTGCCTCGACACCAGAGCGAATAAATAAAAATAATAAATATTTAATTTCCCCAAATGATTTTTTCTTTATATCTTTTTAAAAAAAGCTTTGATTCTTCTTATATTAATTATTGGCTAACGGTAAAAGTAAAGGCTTACCTGAATTGGCAAAATTTTACCTACAATCTCAACAACAAAATAAAAATTTATATTTTAATATAGCGTCATTGATCAAGAGACAATATAAAAATGTAAATTTCCATTTTCGGTTCGATTCCCACTCGGGAGAATGTTATTAGATAAGGCGCGGCGTTGAGTTTCGACGCTCAACAAGTATTGCCTCAAGAATTCGGCGGAAAGTGAAGAGCGGAAGTGTCAATGAGGAACGAAATGTCTTAACTCTAGGTTCCAAATCTTCCTTTGCTTACCCTGCTATTTGCGACATTCCACTGCATTCAGAGTGAAGCTAATTAAAAAATTCTAATACGAAACAGATGAAATCAAGATTCTCCGAAAATATATTATAGATAATAATACGTATTTTTTTAATTCTCTTTATTTATTGTACACAACTTATAATATAAGTATATACGTATGAATACGAAATATTTAAAATGGAAGTGTCTTAATGTAAACGAAGTCTTTACACAAGGTTTCCATGTACCCTCTGCCTACCCTGCTAAGCTAAGAAAGGGAAAGAAGAGACTAAGCAATTAAAGAAAATATAAATAATTACTTAACGAATATATTTTATTTTTTTCTTACAAAATAACCATTATGTCCCAAACAAACCTTGACGTCAAGACGGAACCAATTATTTGACTGACCAAAAAAAATACCGATCTAAAAGTTACGTGATTCGATGTGGTGGTATTTCCACTTATTTATTGCATAAATGTATAAGAAATGATAATATGCCATATGCCGTAGTAATAAAATATATTTTACGACTCGCACTCGAAAGGCTAGAGGTCGCATATTTTAATAAATATTGTTTTAATGAAACTAACGAAATAGGTACTTGTGGTTGACGCTTATAAATTTGTTTCATATATTTAGGTATGTTTTTATATATGTTATAATATAAAGATTTCTGTAAGCTTTAAAAAAACAGGGGCTTAAGCATGTGATTGTAAACGAGAGGGGTTGTTTGTTCGATTCCCAATTGAAAAAATTAAAAATTTCATATTTTCATTTCATCGCTCTGGTGTCGAGGCAAAAGCGCGGCGTTCAGTTCCGCCCACTCAATACGCAATGATCCCAGGTTTCGACGGAAAGTGAGCGGAGTGTATTGACACTAGGCTCCTTCTGCCTACCCTGCTCCATGCGGGATATAGCGTAAAGCTGATTTTTTTTAAATAGTCCTTAATAGAGTTTTTTTTTATGATCTTTACGACGAGAGAAGCAAGTGAGCGAGATGATGTTCGATGAGATGTAATGCTTTTTGGATAAATTTGTATATTATTTGTACTATAAGTGTTAAAATAACAATTTTGTAGAAGTAAGAGGCTTATATGTAGCCTTATTCACATATTTGTAATATAAATTGTGCATCTATATATGAATTATTTCTTCTAATACAGGGTGGAAGTGTAAGCACCACATTAAATGAAACCACAGTTTTAACTACTCTAGACCCAAAAATGAAAAAGTTATTTTTTCAAACAAAATAAATAATAAAATTGTCGTTATAAAATAAAACGCCATTTGTAAGGACGATGCACGCATCATAAAGCTATCAAAGGAAGGCCTCATTCCGAAATCGAGTCTTAGGTATTGGCGATAATGTTCAAAGTTGTTTAACCTTTAGTAGTATTTTTGTAGTAGTAAGTGTTTACGTTATTGGGATCTATACGTAATTGCGTCACACGAAATACAGGTATGGATAATAATCGTGAAATGAAAAAAAAATCCTACGTCCAAACTGTTGAGGCATCTTGATTAATTTCTTTAGGTATAGGTTTGGAATATTTTACCCTATATGCTGTTTCCGTAAATGGAGCGCTGCCTCTTCCACCCTGTATATTTCTTTTATCTAATTACCGTAGCGTTTGGCGCTCCGTTCTCTCTGACTACCCCGCAAGGGATAAAGCGTGAAGCTAAGTTAAGTTAAGTTAAGTTAATTAGTGATGAGGCCAGTCGTGGCATAGAGTGTGACTGTAAAATCGACTGGTTATGGGTTCGATCTCCACTCGAAGAGATAAAATATTTACTTACATTTATATTTTCATTTCGTCGCTCTGGTGTAGAGGCAAAGCGCGACGTTGGGTTCCGCCACTCAATACACAATGCCTGCAGAACTCGGTGGAATGCAGGGAACGGTGTGTCTTAACACTAGGTTCCCTCTGCCTACCCTGCTGTGTGCGGGATACAGCGTGAAGCTGATATTATTTTTTTTTTTATCTAATTAGTGGAGTAAATCGAAAAAGTATTGTACATGAACTTTAATGTTAAAGTCTTTTCAAATGATATTTCCGAATTTTTAAAACAATGCATATATCTAACGACTATTTTGTCACCATAACCAAATTTGTATTAGCATGTTAATTATCCAATATTAATAATTTTTTAAATAATATATATTTTTTCTTCTTGCAATTAATTTTATTATTTATAAAGGCGATTGTAGAGTGTAAGTGTGAAATATATAGTGACTATACGAATATTTAATTAACACCAATAGAGCCAAATCACAAATTATAAGTAACGTATATATGTATTATATTCTTGATATATTCATAATTTAGTTTTCCGGTTGTTCGTCTGTCACGAGAAGTCTACAATTAGGAAAAATAGAAAATTTAGGTCTACTACGGTCCTTGGAGCATAGAAAAAATCAAGCTTCTAAGTCAACGCAATCAAAAGATGCAAGAGCTTGATACATCGTTTTTGCTGTATTTTGTATGAAATTAATTCAGTTATATATTCACCTATAGGGAACTTCCCGTGGACCTACAATTATGAAATTTAGCAAGAAGTCAGTGAAATAATCTAAATAGTAAAAATTCCATAGAAAATGATCATTCCAAACTCTAGTTCGAAAGTTTAGTTCATTACATACAAAATAAGTACATTCGTTGTTGTTGTTTGTTTCAAACAAAATAAGTGTAAACTTAATCTTGTCAGTTTTTGTAAATTTTTCTTCCTTATAAAATACCATAATCCTATAATTTATACGGAATCCTCGATAAATGTGAGTCGGGCCCGCAACGAGTCCGAGTCACATTTAACCGGTTTTTACTATTTCTTTTTATGGTTATTGTACAACATGACTAATGTCATATTTGATATGATATGGCACATTACATTTTATCCAAAATTATTTGTAGTGTATTGTAACTACTTACGAAATTTATAAAAAAGTTATGGATTTCCACTCATGTTCTTCTCTCATCTATTTTAAACATATTATATGTTAGATGGACGAACCAGATGTCATATTAAATAATATATATTTTTGACATAGTCATATTCAGCATCAGAAGTGCATTGACAACCAACCAAACTAACAACACGTCAACAACATATCAAGGCAAGCAACTAATGTACGCCAATTAAAAACTTGTTTATAGTATCCCCCTGTTCTGACCCGAATAAAAACTTACAACGCTATTGTGATAGATTTATAACCAATTTGAAATTTTTTTTTATTGTGTACCAAAATAAAATTAAAAGCGCAGCGTTGAGTTCTGCCCTCTCAACGTGCGTGTCTTGAAAGTAGACAACGGAGTGTTTTGAGTTTAGGTTTACCTATAAAACGTCAAGCTGTTTTTCGGTAATATACCGTTCTATGTATCGTAATTTTCACAGCTTTACTTAAATATATTATGCACAAATAAAAAGATTTGCTTAGCATTTACCTTAGACATATAATCACTAACGGCCCACTCGCAGCTTGGCTCACATACCACCTATAATACTTTTATTATACTGCATTTTTATATTGTTAGCAACAAATAAATACATTCAATCATGAGTACTACGTGGCTGTAGGATAGGACGTCATCGGCGGCAAGGGCGCCCCCCGCGGGACTCGACCCTAGTAAGCTGAGCGTTGCCTTATTTTAATTTTACATTTTCTCGAAAAGTATACGTCCAAATTACATATTACAAAAGCCGAAGATTATCTTTATTAAATTTCCTTGACGTAGAAATAATTTTCGCTCGTAAGTTTTGATATAAGTACATATGAAATAAACATCGATAAAATATCACCTTACATTTTTCAATTATTTTTGTCACAAAATGCCTTATTTATAAGAGATAGATATATGTTGTCGCGGACTATTAGGTCAAAACAGCAATAAAAGATACTTGCTATTTTTCACTTTCGATACTTTACCTAAGGACCGTCGTAATAGTCGTTGTTTATTTCTTACAAATTGAGTGCCTACTCTCGCTAGTTTAAATTTGTAAAGTTTATTCACTGCGTAGTCCTATTCCTGTTGAACTAATAATAAGTATATAGAAATAGTGCTAAGTGACAAATGAAACAGAAATTAAAAATAGCAAGCAAATACTCTTAAAATATTTAAGTACGACTTTTCAAGGTACTATCTTTTGATCTGTCCTGTGTATCTATGCCTTTGAAAGGTTACAGTTGTTGTTGCTGTTCTTTGTTTATGGCATTTCAAGCGCCCCATTTGAGCACTAATCACTTCGCCAATGTCACACGGCAATGTTATATGGAGAATACACAAAGAATTCTCCTTACTGTACGGTAAAAAAGAAATAAAGTTACATGGCAGGAGAATGCATGTTAAAAAGAGATCCATCTTCTACTACCTTTACCTATAAAATAAAAAATCTATATTTAAATTACATATACCTATACAGAACCTACAACATATCTGCTTAAAAATATCAAAGAAACTTTCATCTCGGCAGAAAACAATAATATTATAGCTTGTACTTAATCAAATTTTATAATCTTATCCGCAAGTGTACAATTTTGAGCAATGGCTCACAAACAATGGAAATCGTGACTCTTGTTTACGATTCAGGTTGCATCATGGCCTTTTAAAATGTAATCTTAAAAATAAAACGACCTAATATTGTTTTACAAGTTGCAAAAAATAAAATTATCTTAAAACTTAATAATTATAGATACTTATGTATGTATTAGATATATATTATAATACGTAGCGTAGGTATACATTGAATGAGAACTTATAAATAATTTGTTTGTTGTATGTTAGCTTTCCAGCAGTGGACGGCGATAGCCTGAGAATAATGTTAGGTGAAAAAAAATTCTTAATTAAGAAATAAATAAATAAGAATAAAATATACATATAGCATTCTCCACATTCCTCCCAATATTGAGACATTATGTTTAGAGTAGCGGAACTCAATTCTGCAGTTTAATTTTTTAGTTTTGTAAGAAAATACAAAATTCTAAAACTTTCTTTGTACAGTCGGAGTTGTCACTTCACGCCACGATAGCCTCCACATGGTGAGGTTAACGATATTGTTCCTTCTATTGTCATAGGATTCGATCGTGACCACTCTCTCTCTTTCTCTCTCTCTCTTTTTCTCTCTCTTTCTCCCTCTCTTTCTCTCTCTCTTTTACTTTCCACTTAGCAACATTTTACGAAATAACGATTCCCACTCATCAACATATTTAATATGAAGAAGCAAAGCGCGGCGTTATTCTCCGTCACTCAATACGCAATGCCTCGAAAATTCGGCAGAAAGTAAGGAATGGAAGTGTCGCTTTGCCTCGATACTAGAGCGAAAAATATTAAATATTTATTTTTCTCGAGTAAGAATCGAAACCACCTGTAGCATTTACAGTCACACCTTTGTCCCCGCGCCACGACCAGCAAATTAAGCCAATTAAATTAAAAATATATATATATTAATTTCTTTTTTTTCTTGTTGCAGAAAACACTGATGAGCAACAACGCTGTAGAACTTGAAAACTGAAATGTGACATTAACAAGCCCATATAGAAATATTCGTATGTAAAATGAATATTTCTGTAAAACATTGAGCGAAATGCGCTGGAGCATGGATGGACCATAGAATGCGCGTCTTGTCGGCGCTAATACTCTTCATAATCACCTCATCACCTATTTTGTCATTTATACCTGAAACTGATGGTAGGCCTTTATATACAAAATAATAATATACAAAATATTCTTAATGAAATGAACATTAATAATATAATAATATAAAACTGAAGCTTTAAAAGAACATTTTTAAGTCATCTCTAGTCAAATTCGTCAACTAAAAAACTTATTTCCCTTTTCTGACTGTGTAACATATATCCTAAATACTAAATAGTAATTTAATATCTAGATTGTGTAACTTTCAGGACCAGTAATAGCCCAGGAAGCTTTAGAAGGCGGTAGCACTACGTTGTTATGCGATTCCACGAGTAACACTCCAAACGATGAACTAATGCTTTTGGTTTGGTACAAGAGCGGAATACCCATATATAGGTAACGATGCATGGTATATTTTTTGTGCATTCTAATAGGTATATTCATTAAAATATAAAAGAAATAAATCAGCTTCACGCTGTATCCCGCACACAGCAGGGTAGGCAGAGGGAACCTAGTGTTAAGACACTCCGTTCCCCATTTTCTGTCGAATTCTGGAGGCACTGCGTGTTGAGGGGCAGAACTCAACGCCGCGCTTAACCTCGACACCAGAGCGAAGAATTGGAAATATAAATTTAAGTAAATATTTCATCTCCTCGAGTGGGGATCGAACCCACAACCAGTCGATTTTGCAGTCACACCTCGTGCCGCTGCGCCACGACCGGTCTCAAAATATAAAAGAAGTGGCTATTAAACTTGGTATCAATTATGTATAATTATTAAAGTAAATACTTCAGACAAGAATACTACCTGTGTACAATATTAGCCTGATAATAAGGCTGTAGCAGTAAAATACAAAAAAAAACAGCACCTATTGTTATTTTAAATATAGATTATGTATATTTAATATAATAATTATTTACAAATTTACTTAAATACGAAAATTTTATAAAGGTAGACATACCGTACGGTATTCATTATTCCTTTCTGGCAATTTTATAAATATAAACAAAAGTACCAAAACATAGCAACACTGATTTTGCTTGTTAGTTGGTTGTCATTTGTCAACTAAATTGAAAACATCAAAACAATAGTTTTTCAACATACAAACAAGTAATAAATAATATGCAACTTATATATCATAAATTTTTAGTTTTCCCTAAGTCTAAATTTAATAATCCTCCATTTTCAGTTATGACGCACGTATTGTTAGTGAATGGTCAAGTATATCTTACAATACCAGCGGTAGAATTAAGGCAGAACTACAAAATCAGCCAACAATTCTGGAAATTACCGATTTGAGGGGCGACGATGAAGCGCTATACCATTGCCGTGTGGACTTTCTTCTCGCTCCCACAAGGAATATTGGCATTAATTTAACAATCATAAGTAAGTTATAATAGCTAACATTAGATTTTTTGTAGTAAACAATATGAAACTATTATTATGACTTTACAAAACATAAAAATAACATATTATATAAATAATATTTTTAAAAAAGTTGCACCGAGTTGCAGAAGAACTTCTTTAATGATATTTGAATTATAAAACATTCCACACCCTAAATAGGTTACACTAAATAATAAAAATAATTTTCCAGTTCTGCCAAGCCAACCATTTTTCCTGGATGAAGTTGGAAACAAGGTGGAGAGCAAAATAGGCCCATACCACGAAGGGGACACACTGGTACTTAGCTGCCTTGTTATTGGAGGTAATGTTATGAATTTACTGATTATATTATAGTATAATAAAATAAGCTTGAAACACATTAATAACTCATTTAATGCAACAATGACAATTATACATTTTAAATAAAAAAAACAATCAAATGTGTGTATGTTAACATATCATATTACTACTAGTGGGCGTGCGCAGCTTCGGCCGCTTATTTGCACCCTTAGGGGTGAATTCTAAAAAAACCACGAAACACATGTTCAATAAAATATTTTTAACAGTCTGAATTTAATTTTTTATAAAAATTGGTGGCCATTTAAAGATTTTTCCATATAAATTTTCACCCTTAGGGAGTGAATTCTAAAAAACCATGAAACACATGTTCAATGAAATGTTTTTAAGAGTCTAAATTTCAAATTTTATAAAAATTGGTGCCGATTTAAAAAAAAACCTACAACTTTCAACCCTTCTTAGTGGATGTCCAGATTATGAAAATAAACATCTGTCCAAATTTCACGTTTCTACCATCAGCAGTTACGGCTGTGCGTGCATCTTACCTCAGTCAGTCAGGTACATGTCCTTATATATATATATATATATATAGATTAAAACTTTGATTGTGTCTCCTGAAAAACTTCAAAGAGTACAAATTCCCCATTCTTGCACCAAATGAGTAGGATAGATACTAACTACTACTAACTTTAAAAATAATGAAACTTCAGAATAGAAATATATAAAACATAAAGTAGCAACTTCATGTTTTTCATTGCTGCTACAGCAGGATAGGCTGGATGGCCCTTGTGTTCAGACACTACTATCTCCACTTCCTGTCTTTTAACTTTTGCAAATCTTGGTAAAAATATATAATAATAATTAAAAATCAGTAAATTTAATTATGCAGTTTTGACTAAATTATATGATTTTTATTAAGTAACAAGTATTTGTTTCTCCCAATAAACTAACTAAATATGAAAATGACATACCAATGATTGTTATTGATAAATGAATAAAGAAAAATTTCCAAAAGTTAAATGCTGCCATAGTTTTTTCATATCTTACTGATATCACAGTAGTAAAAAGAAAATAAATCAGCTTCACGCTGTATCCCGCACACTGCAGGGTAGGCAGTGGGGACCTAGTGTTAAGACACTCCACTCCCAAGTTTCTGCCAAATTCTGGAGTCATTGAATGTTGAGTGGAATTCAACGCCGCGCTTGTTCTCGACACCAAAGCAAAGAAATGGAAATATAAATTTAAGTAAATATTTCATCTCCTCAAATGGGAATCGAACCCACAACTAGTCGGTTTTACAGTCACATTTTGTGCCATTGCGCCACGACTGGCCTCTATTACATTACTATTACAGTAGTAGGAGAACCAATTTCCACTCTGAGTAATTATTTTATGTTACTTGCTATTAGTTCCACCACACCCTCGCTCAGTGTTTTGATAGTTGGTTGGAATTGGATTGGTTGAAATGGACAACACATTGTCTTAAAACTAGGTGTCTTTAAACTACATCATAAAGCTAGAAAAAAAACTTGTTTTTATTTTACATATTTATGATATTACAAAAAACTGATTGCTTATTTCAGGTAGACCACCTCCTCGTATAAGCTGGTATTCTGGCAATGAATTGGTAGATGCCTCAGATGGAGCTAGCGATATACCGGGGGTCAGAGAAAACGAGTTATACTTGCCGTTAACAAGAGATAATGCAGAATCGTTATCTTGCAGAGCAAGCAACACTCATCTCTCTCCACCAGTTGTATCTTCTCTACAAATTGAACTTTACTGTAAGTTTTATTTATTTATTTTCATTTATATCAAGTAACATAATTATGACTCAATTTATTAGTAACAATAAAAAAAACTTAATATCTATGTTAATATTTAAGTTGCTCCTCCATCCCAATAGAAATGGCGCAGCAATATTTTACTTACACACATACGTTTGTTTGAAATGTGAATTAAGTAATGCAAATTTGATTTACCAATTTTTAATTACAGTTGTTGATTTTTCTTATTATTAATCATATTGTTATAGTAACATTAACAAACACAAAATAAAATTAAATTATTTATTAATTTAGGCTTGCTTTAAGGATTTTTGGTCAATCCATAAGAAAATAAATATTTAAAATGTCTTGCAATTCTGATATGGAATAACAAAGATCGAAAAACATGTTTTTAACCAACATTGGCTACTGTTCAAATAATTTAAGAATGTTCTTTTAAATAAAGCTATTTTACTGAGGCCAGTTAAACAGCTTTATAGAGTAAGGGGAAGTGTGAATGTAGACACGACTGGTTGTGTCTCTTTTTCGCAGAATTTTGAAGGCATTGCTCCTCCAATATTCGACAGAAAGTGGAGAACAGAGAGTGCAGGATACAGCGTGAAGCTGAAACTATTTAATCGAGTTCACAGGTAGACCGTTGACGGATCCTGTCACGTTCGTAAAGTGCTCGAAATGTTCCCTCGGAAAGACGATCAAAAATCAAATGCATAACCTTCTACAGCTATCCTCGTGTCGAGTGTACTCTATTATAATATAATAAATTGAAGTTTAAAAAAAGATATTTTCTTCTAATTTCACAGTACCTGCACACAACGTGACTATAAACTGGATGCGTGGATTATTCGAGGATGCGTTAAGAGCTGGTAGGACGGCCCTTGTACAGTGTGTGGCGCTCGGCTCATATCCGCCACCGGAGCTGTCCTGGTGGTTGGACCACCGGCATCTAACGCAACGCAGCAACCAGGTATTTTTATGTTCTATTTTAAAACCGCATATGCTGTATGGAGAGTACTGCAGTAGTATGATTAGGAATGCAGTGTTAAGACTCACTCACAAGCAAATTATTTGTTTAGTTTCACGCTGTATTTCGCATATAGCGGAAGTTAGTATAACAAACTTATTTTCGACGTTCCGCCCAATTTCCGAACCATTACTTGTAGCCGTTAGTTAACAAGCGTATTTTACCAAAGTAAAGAAATTGAAATAAGTCAAAGATTCAACAATTACAATTAATTAAGGTCATGTTCAGGTCGGTCAGAAGAAAAGCGTTGACTATATATAAACACGATAATTGACAGTTTGGCCCCTTGGGGGGCTTACTTATTTTAATTTTCTTGAAGATAAAGCGCGATGCTATGCTTCTTCATCTACTCAACATAATGTCTCGACAATTATACAAGAAAAACTGGAATGGAGTGTATTAACTAGATCCTACCCTGCCATATATATCCCACATATACAATAAAGTTAAAAAAAAATCACAACAATGTAATCAAGAACCGTGTATGAATATTACAGAGCTGGAACAATGTCACTCGTAGGGCGGAGTCGTTCCTGGAGCTGACGCCGGCGGTCAGCGACGACGGCGCCACGCTCGCCTGCGTCGCCACCAACACGGCGATGGCGCCGGGGCGGGACTCTAAAGCGGATGTTATCATTTTAAATGTTACATGTAAGCTAACGCGGCGTTGGGTTCCGCCACTCAATACAGTATGTTGACAATTGGACAGTTTCAGAGCATGTAGAAATTGATTTGCATCCCACTCGAATTAATTTTTCTTTTAATTATAGACTATTCTTTCATTCAACTGATAATTTCCAAAAGACTACAGATAGTCTCTCTTATTTTTCTATTGTTTTATAATATTTGAAAGCAGTTGAGTAAATCGTGTTTCAGGTACCAAAGTGCCTTCACGGTACATTAAAACAGCTTCACGCTGTATCCCGCACACATCAGGATAGGCAGAGGGATCCTAGTGTTAAGACACTCCATTCCCCACTTTCCGCTGAATTCTGGAGGTATTGCGTGTTGAGTGACGGAATTCAACGCCGCGCTTTACCTTGACGCCTTGCCTTTATTTTCAGATAGTCCAATAGTAGAGTTATCAATGATAGGAGATGGAAGACTGAACGAGTTGCCGGAGCTCGACAACCTACAGCTTGAGTGCGAGGCGAAAGCAAACCCACCGGTTGAGGAGTACAAGTGGTATTTTAATGTAAGCAATAGGTACTTAGAATATATTTTTAGAAAACGTATGAAAAATTGCACGTAACGGGAGCTGAACCCCAAAGGGGTCTTCAAACCCCCAAGCGCCCTGAACAAAACACCCGAAAGCCAACATATTCTCAAACTTGAGACGCATTTTAATACTATAAAAATAAACTATTTACTATAATAAATTATAGCGCACAGGTACTGCGGTCAATTTACATTAACATCTGATGTTTTGTCGTCGGTCAGATTATACCCGCCATTTTTACTATCAGTCAACATGTTCATAAGATAGTAATGTTGTGATACTGTTGTTACTTTTGTTGGTTTTATAAAATTTCTTCTTTTTGTTATATTGATTTTTTTTGATTATTTCGTTTTTGTTATATTGATATTTTTTATATTTTAAAACATGAGTAAACTTGGACCAAACATTTGTTTTAGAAACAGTATTTCTTTGCTTACATTTTGTCCGATGCCAAAATGAATAGACTATCAGAATAGCCGATTGCAGACCAAAGGGAAAGAAAAATAAAATTACATGATTTGATTTATTTATGGTTTAAACTAGATTATACAAGGTTTAAAAAAATGCTGAAAGTGTAAACAAAGTACTCAATTATTATATGTAGAGATAGGATTATATGCACAAAGTATAAAAAAATCTCCAGCTTCACTTTCCGCCAAATTCTGGAAGCATTGCATGTTGAGTGGCGGAATCTAACTTTACTTTACTCTAAAGCTTTGACTCTATACCAAAACGAAGAAATGAACATGTTAAATATTTCTTTCCCCTGAGTGGAAATCGAATCCACAACCATAGCGTTTATACAGTCACACGCTTGCGCCACTGCGCCACTACGGCATCTTATACTTACACAAACTACATAAGATGTAATAATTTCAGGATATGGAGATACGCCCTAATAGCCTATGGGGTAGCGATGTGTCATCTCAAACTCTATCGGTAGAAGAGGCGACTCGGAGACATACTGGTCAATACTCCTGCGCTGCTCGCAACAACGTTGGAGAAACAAAGGCGGATAACATCAATGTTACTATATTTTGTAAGTTCTTCCCTCTCAGATTATTTTTTTTTATATAATATATGGAATCATTTATCAAATCGCACAACTTAAGTGCTTGATAAAAAGGTTGTTTACTACTCTTTTACTGCTTACTACTTTGATGAAGAGTGAAGCTGAGACAAAAAAAAATACTAGAACTAATATAATATAGTAATACACAGGGGTTACTTGTAGCTAGAACAAACTGATCCAAATGTTAGAAGTGGCTTATTTCGAACAATTTTTACCTAGGGAAGTATGGCCCGAAAATTTGCCGTTCTTGAGATATTGCCAATTAAACAAAAACATCTAAATATCATATTTATAGTTAGTTGACAGTGACTATCTATCATCTGTATCATCTATATTTATATTTTTCTGTCGATCTACAAATCATCCCTGTATTAACATAAAACATATACAGTAATGTTCGTTTTTAATAATACATTATATACATACATATAAATTTGAGGCCGTCGTGGCGCAGAGGCACAAGAGTGTGACTGTAACACGACGGTTGTGGGTCCAAATCCGCACTCGAGGGAATGAACTATTATTTATTAATATTTTTTATTTCTTCGTTCAAGACAAAAGCCCGGCGTTGACTTACGCTACTCAACATGCGATGCCTCGAAAAAATCGGAGGAAAGTGGGGAACAGAGTGTCTTAATGCTGGGTCCCCTTTCGCCTACCCTGCCGTGTGCGGGATACAGCATGAAGTTGATTTTTTTTTGTGTTACAGATCCCCCAGAATGTACGGATCACGGTATAACATTGGTCAAAGAAACATTAAAATGCAATGTCAGAGCTCTTCCAGCACCGGACACGTATTTCTGGCACATACAGCCAACTGATGCGGAGATCCAGCATCTAACAACTGGTTCTGCAATTTTACCACTAGCACAGATCACGGGAACTTTATCAAGATCTCTAGAAGCCAGCTGTGAAGCCGGAAATGGTATCGCGTCTCAGGACAAACCATGCAAGAAAATGTTTACCTTTAACCAATTGAGACCACCGCAGCCTCAACAGTGTGACCTCGCATACGAATATGAGGAGTTTCTTATGAGATGCATACCAGGTAATTGAAAAATGCACTTTCTTAAATAATGCATCATAGACACATGTTTCTTTTAAACTATTGGTCAATAGAAATCTAACATCATGACAAACTGTAATATGTATATACTATATATAATATAAATAATAGACTAAACTATTAAATTATAATTAGACAAATTAAATAACTTAAACTTATAAAAAATTTCAAAAAAATCTGATCAGCTTCACGCTGTATTCCGCACACCACAAGGAGGCGGAAGGAACATAAAATTAAGATACTTCGTTCCCCACTTTCCCCCTAGTTCTGGAGGCGTCGCATGTTGAGTGGCGGAACTGAACGCCGCGCTTTGACTCGACACCAGAGCGAAGAAATGAAAATATAAATGTAAATAAATATTTAATTTCTTCGAGTGGGAATCGAGCCCACAACCAGTCGATTTTACAGTCACACTTTGTGTCCCTGCGCCACGTCTGGCCTCTATAAATATAAAAAGTTATTAATAATTTCTTGTTATGGTCATATTATTAATTTTCAGTGGAAAATGCAACGTATTATGAAGTGTCAGTATGGAGGATGTCTGCGTCGAACGCTTCATTACTATTAGAACGGAGAGGCTCAATGGGCTATGGTATGAGCCAGGCGCTCGCCCGAGGAGAAGGGGTATTATCATATTTAAATTCATTATTAAAAAAATTAAATCAGCTTCACGCTGTATCCCGCACACAGCAGGGTAGGCAGAGGGAACCTAGTGTTAAGACACTCCGTTCCCCACTTTCTGCCGAATTCTGGAGGCATTGCGTGTTGAGTGGCAGAACTCAACGCCGCGCTTAACCTCGACACCAGAGCGAAGAAATGGAAATATAAATTTAAGTAAATATTTCATCTCCTCGAGTGGGGATCGAACCCACAACCAGTCGGTTTTACAGTTACACTTTGTGCCGCTGCGCCATGACTGGCCTAAATTCATTATTATTTATATTATAAGCCATATATGTATTCACTTTACTGATGATTCGACGTGACACTTCTATTTTATCATAACTTTTATTATAAAGTATATTTAATTAGTACTTAACTCAGTAGGGGTCATCGTGAGCAATATAATGACTATATGGGTTATGGGTTTGATTCCCATTTAGGAGAATGAATTGTTTAATATATTTTTTCTTCACTCTGGTAACAAGGCAAAGCAAACGTGAAGCTAAAAAAAGTTAGTTAGCTATTAAATATAACAAATCATATACATATAACAGGTACCATGGCTTGTTCGGGGACCCTTGGGAAGTTTGAAGGTTGGTGACGAAGCAGGGGCCTCTGCGTGTAATAGATACGGATGCTCATCTGCTTTGTTGCTACGACCTACGGAGAACCTGTTGCATTCTGCTTCCGTCCCATGGTGGGAGTGTAAGTTGACATTTTCACTATGTAAATATCGATAGATTAATTCACAAATCAGGCAACTCCACTTGCGTGAACTTTACAAGAGACAACGAAAATGGTATGATATTTTTCTTAACGCGACGCGTCGTCATGTTTTATTTTGATATATTTTAACTTCACGCTGTATCCTGCACATAGGCCAGCGTAGGCAGAGGGAACCTAGTGATAAGGCACTCATTGCCGTTACCCACTTTTCGCCGAATTCTGGAGGTATTGCGTTTTTAGTGGCAGAACGGATATAAAGGAAAATGGACTATCTCTTAACATTAATTTATTTTTGTATTTTATGAAAATAAATGTTTAATAAATAAGATAGCCATCATTTTCTGGAAGTGATTTTTTTTTCATTTTGTCATATTGTTCTTGTCGTAATTTAATTCTTTTATACATATAACTTCTATAAAATAGTTTCGATTTTCAAACCAGACTATTCTGGTATGGGCACTCCTCCACCATACATAAAACGGAAGTTACTCTATTCCAGTTCTCCTCGACAAAGACGTGGGCATAGCGGTCGGGGCGTTTGTGTTAGTTGCGGTGTTCCTGCTATCCACTGTGCTAGCCGTGCGCCTCGCGAGGCGCGCCCGCTCCAAGCCCACTCCTGTCATTCAGGTGCTGCAGCTGGAGGACGTGCAGAGAGACTTCCTGGACTCTATAGGAGGTGGGTAAGGAAGGAAGGTAGTTCCTTAGAGAATTACAAATTAAATACTAATATATTATATAATACAATATAATTGAGTTTTTGATCCAACTTTGCAAAGCGTCACAATTAGATCCTGAGAGTAAGATCCTAATTAGTGCCGCAGAAATGCATTTAAACCTTAATTACAATTTCAAATTTCGAACATTTTTCAAAATATAGACAAAACTTTCACATGAATTTTAAAATTTTGTATTTTAAAAAACGCATCTTCTAATAGCTCATCTAATCTATCTAAATTGTACATTCTTAAATTTACCTTGTCTAGAGTAAAATAATCAATTATTATCAATAACTAAGTTGGATAAATATTAGTATTAATTAAAAACTTTAATACAGCATAGCTTATAGCTGTGGTATTGTAAAGATTTTTTTTTAAATATTGAATGGTCTAATAAAATCTATCGACGGCTTAGAGGCCGTCGTAAGGCGCACAAGCGTGTAACCATCAGAAAAATGTTAATAATATTTTTTTGTTTTTAATTTACGCAAAAGCGGGCCCTTAAGTTCCTCCACTCAATATCGAATACCTCGAAAATTTGAAATCGGCGGAAAGTGGAAAACGGAACGTGTTAAACACTAGGTTTCCTTAGCCTACAATGTAGTAAAAGCAAAGTCTGTACCATTCAATATACAATGACTCAAAATTCGAGAATGCTAGGTAAAATTAAGTTCCCTCTGCTTATCCTACTATATGCGGAATGCAGCTTTTCGCTCAAAAAAAAATGTAATCTACAAATAAAAAAAAATATAAATATGAATTCACAGATCATAAAGTCCACGCGTCGTGCAGCCTCCGCTCGTGCAGTAGCGGCTACGCCGACGGCTCGGCGGAGTCCATCCCCACCGTCGACCGGAGGCGCAAGCCGCGCCTGTGGGACTGGGACCCGCCGCCCGACGTCACCCTCAACGTCCATAGGGAGAGCGCTGTGTGAAATGTATACAGGCAGTCCTCGTCTTACGTCACATACGATTTTGATACTAAGAAGTCTAAAATTCGCTTTTCATCACAATTAAGCAGCTTCGGGTTGTTATTGCGTTGAAATTCAACAATTAACTTCAAAATCACTAATCCATCTCTATTTATATGCAGATATTTTAATACTAACAAAATAACGATTGATCCTTTTTTTTATTATATTTGTTTCATAAGAACCTAACTACAACTTTTCTTTATGGAAAATTAATCTTCTTGCATCGTTTCGTTTTATGTAAATATTTCCTGGTACCGACCATGACAAAACATGTAAAACTGAGGACTGCCGATGCTTCTAAAGCAGATACCAGATTAAGCATTTAAAAAAAATATATACGTATAATGCGTGAATTAATGGCTTATCGAATATTAAACAGATTGTTAATTATCAAAAATAATGTATTTTTTTGTAAAATAATAAAATATGATATTAAATGATACTATGAAATAATATACATAGCCTTTTTTATTTTTTAAGCCCTAAGATTTATATTTAAACATAAAAACTAAATAAATAAATCAGCTTCACGCTGTATCCCGCACACTGCAGGGTAGGCAGAGGGAACCTAGTGTTAAGACACTCCGTTTCCCACTTTCTGCCGAATTCTGGAGGCATTGCGTGTTGAGTGGCAGAAATCAACGCCGTTTTCAATTTATTTAAACTTTTGTTTAAATAAATTGAGTAATATTAATTAGAGGTCAATCGTAGCGTGGGCACAAAGTGTGACTAAACGTAACTGGTTCTGGGTTCAATCCCCACTCGAGGAAGTGAAATATTTATTTAAACTAGAGAACTAATTTTTAATGGCCGCGTAAATAATGTTTAGTAGTGTGTGTAATGTTTTATTTATTGATTCCGGTTGGAATGGTCTCTGGGATGAATTGCGCGTGCTGCGGCCAAGTGACCTCAGAGCAGGTTCTCGCCCGGATAGTGCTGCCTGACGCCACAAGTATTATAAAGAACGAATATTTCGCATAATGATATATGTTGGAGAATAATGACTAAAAGTATTTGTATTGACTTTTCTCATATGATTTAGCGAGTATTTCGTAGACAGTATAAATAACGTCTGAGCCCACCATCATGAACAAAAGCCCTAGCCGGTGTAAGAAGTGAGCAATGTCGATAGGCAGATGCATCCGGTTACTACAGCGGTTCGGCAAGGTATTTGGTGATATGCCTTAAAGGGCGCACGTCGGGGCTCCCCTAGTGACGTGTGGCCAATCTGCAACCTCAATCTCCTGCCAGTCGTACCGGTCACCCGGCCCATTGGCTTTCGGATATGGAGGATGAGAGAGTGGATTTGCACCTGCGCAACTGTTTATCCACTTCAATATATTCACGCGTAAATGACTTCGGCATGTTTACCTGGATTACGATGCTAAGCCCTACGGCAATGGAGAGCTGATGGTGAAGAGAGGATATGGTGTATCCAAACCTTAGTCGGCATCTGCACGTAGGTGGTCTTCTGGTGATGGTCGCTCTGTATTCCGATTGAGACAGGGAATCCGTTCGGCAGCTCAGTTGACGACAAAGCAGCCCTATTTAGGGATCGCTCTGCTTTCCCCAATTCGGGGAGGGGCCTAGAAAAGGTGGCCTAAAAATTTTCTGTCTCGTTTCTTAAGCAGTTGGCTAACCGCGGTCACCTGTTCACCACCTTAATGCGGTCGAAACAGAAAACAGTACATATCAACAGTAACACTAAATATTGCGACGTGGAATGTCCGAACTCTTTTGGATAGCGATCAGAGCTCGTGCCCTGAGAGAAAAACTGCTTTAATTGCGAGAGAGTTGGCTAGATACAACATTGACATTGCCGCCATTAGTGAGACGCATCTCAGTGATGCCGGTGAGTTATGTGAGCACCTTGGAGGCTACACTTACTATTGGAACGGAAAACCCAACACTGAAAGAGCTGCTAGTGGAGTGGGTTTTGCTGTACGTAACGAACTTGCACGTAAATTATAAGAGCTACCGAAAGGTATCAATGACAGAATAATTACACTAAGACTTCAACTGACATCTAAGAGGTACATCCATCTGATAAGTGTTTATGCCCCCACCATACCAGCTCCAGAAGAAGAAAAACTGAATTTTTATTTAGAACTTGAGGAAGTCCTCTCTAGAATACCTTCATCTGACAGGATCCTGCTCTTGGGCGATTTTAACGCACGTGTCGGGAATGATCACGTTGCTTGGGACGGTGTTCTCGGTCGTCATGGAATTGGAAAATGTAACGCTAATGGGTTTGCTCTTCTTACCTTATGCGCAAAATTTGGCTTGTCGATTACGAACACTTATTTTCGTTTGCCTGAGAAATTTAAGACCACGTGGATGCAATATCGAAGCATTGGCATATTTTGGATTACGTGATAGCACGTAAGAGAGACCTTAGCGAGATTAATATCACTCGCGTACTGAGAGGTGCCCAGGGATGGACTGATCATCGACTTGTTCGGTCCAAACTTAGGTTACAATTAAAAGCACCACGTCGAAGCTGTCGTAAGATCCCAACGAAGCTAAACTATGCAAAGCTGGTCGGCAATAAGGAACTTGGAATGGAATTAGACAATGCTTTCAGTTCGAGTATGCCAGCGATGGAAAATACTGTGTCTGTTGAAGAGAAGTGGCGGTCATATGCAGACAATCTCTACAGATGTGCTTCTCGAGTTATAGGGAAACCCGAACGGCAAAACCAAAATTGGTTCGATGATTCCGAAGGTACCATTAAGAAACTCATTGAGGACCACAGACGTAGTCTCCTTTCATGTAACATCTCAGAACGGAGGAAAGCTAGTCACAGCCTAAAATTACAAGTGCGTGCTCTCAGGGACAAATGGTGGGTGGATAAAGCAACAGAGATGCAGTTATATGCTGATACAAATCAATCCAGTAGATTCTTTGAATGCTTAAAAACTGTTTTTGGCCCCGTATTCAAAAGATTGCCCCAATCTACAACAAGGAGAAGACCCAACGATTAATTGATCAGCGTGACATAGTGGCCTGGTGGGCGGAACATTTTTATGATGTTCTAAATCCTACTGCTCAACTCGCTGACTTGTATATCGACTCCTTAGAAACCCTGCCAACAGTGGAGACATTAGCGGAGCCACCAGCGTTTGATGACTTTGTTGCCGCGCTCAGTAAGATGAAGAATGCCAAGGCACCTGGGATGGGTGGTTTGCCATCTGATATATATAAATATAGCGGACCAAGTATTAGGTACAGGCTATATCAACTCATCCTGGAGATATGAGAGTGTGAAATTATACCACAGGACTGGAAGGATGCTTCTATCTATAAATTATATAAGGACAGACATTGCTGACTGCAGCTCATACAGAGGTATCTCTTTTCTCTGAGTAGCTAGTAAGATTCTGGCTTGCATTATTAGCAATCGACTGTCCCAACACACCGAAACGATTCTCCCAGAAACCCAATGTGGCTTCCGTCGAGGTAGAGGTACAGTTGATGCCATCTTTGTCGTGAGACAAGGCCAAGAAAAAAGTCTGGAACAATACCGTCCGCTTTACATATGCTTTGTCGATTTAGAAAAAGCCTTCGACAGGATACCTCGTGACGCCCTTTGGATTGTTCTAGAAAAGGCAGGTTGTCCAGTGAAGCTTTTAAATTTAATACGCCAGTTTCATGACAATATGAAGGCAAGAGTCCAGCACGGAGATGGCTTTTCGGATCAATTTCAAGTTTCTAGTGGTGTAAAGCAAGGCTGCGTTTTGGCTCCCTCTTTATTTTCTTTATACTTTGCTGGAGTAATGAGGGATGCAATGAGATCTTGTAATGACAAAATTCAGATAAACTCTCGAATGGACAGAAGCGTTTTTGATCTCTCTCGATTCAGAGCCAAACGTCTAGTCACCAACTTATCCATTTTACATCATTCACATCACATTTTATATGCCGATGACGTTTGTCTCATGGCCGATTCAGTCGAGTCGCTTCAAGACTGTAGAATCGTTACAGGCCTCATGTCAACGATTCGGCTTGGTTATAAGCACTAGTAAGACCCAAGTTTTAAAACAACCTCTCCGTGGTGGCTGTAAGGATGATTATGACATTTCTTTACATGGCACCGCGCTAGAGGAGGTCTCATACTTTAAGTATCTAGGTAGCCGAATAAGAAACGACAACACCTTAGCATCAGAGATACCTGCCCGAATAGCGTGCGCTGCAGCAGCTTTTGGTAAACTGTGGATGCGTGTTTGGAACTCCCACGACCTTAAATTGCAAACTAAAATATTAGTTTACAAAGCAATAGTTCTGCCTACCTTATTGTACGCTGCTGAGACGTGGTGCTGCTATAAAGCGGACATTAAGCGGCTGGACACATTTCACCTTAAGTGTCTAAGGTCAATTTTAGGAATAAAATGGCAGGATCATGTTACAAACACTGAAGTTCTACGTCGATGTGGGTTGTCGGGTATAGAAGCTATTTATATGAAACAGCAGCTAAGATGGTGTGGTCACGTGTTGCGGATGGATGACGACAGATTGCCTAAAGCAGTCTTTTTCTCAGAGCTTGCCCGAGGAAAACAAGGCGGACAATATTTACGATATAAGGACGTACTCAAGCGTAACCTTGTGGCTTGCAACATACAGGCAGAGTGCTGGGAGGAGCGAGCACGTCTCAGACCGGAATGGCGACGCATCGTTCATAAAAATGTGGACGAGTACGAAAAAAAGCGCTTAGAAGATCACGATGCCAAACGCCAATTACGGAAGACTCAACTCAAACCCTCCTACACCTATACATATAACGATGCTAGCCAACTGTACTGCGCGTCCTGTAAACGGATTTTCAAAACCAAATTCGGCTTAGCGAGTCACATAAGAACACACCAAAATAAAGTAAAATAAAGTGACACATGCAAGGAGTCGCCATCGCCGAAATCAGTGTGGATATATATATAAATAACGTCTATCAGCAGTGCCCTTTTTGTACAACCTATGACATTTGATTGCTAAAGTCATAGGTTGTACAAAAAGGGCACTGCTATAGGTAAATATGTGTTAAATTATTGAATTTTTACACATATTTGCCCTCGTTATTTCCTTTTTTTTTTGCTTAGATTATACAAATTAATTATATCCAACAATGTGCTATGTAATTACAAGTAACAGTGAAT
This sequence comes from Heliconius hermathena, assembly GCA_013403705.1. Taxonomy (NCBI): domain Eukaryota; kingdom Metazoa; phylum Arthropoda; class Insecta; order Lepidoptera; family Nymphalidae; genus Heliconius; species Heliconius hermathena. Next base: position 97,171 of record JAAIXJ010000475.1, read on the forward strand.
GAATAGATAATAGATGCGTCACAAACCGAACGTTTAGTACCTCTCTATAGTTTGTGCCCTCCATGCTCTCGCTCATGCTCAGAGGGAACGTGACAACGAGTCATGCTTTTTCGTGCTTGCGCACGCCCAATTCTTACTAAAAGGTGACTGAAACGGTTGCATACTTTCTTTCTAGAATGTAAAGAGATGATATGATTTTTTATAATAGATTCAGGTACATAGTTCCCTCTCTGAAAGTTCTGACAGTTTTGGCAATCCGAGAGCAGAGTTATTAGAGATTTGGTGAAAGTGAGGTTATCGCACAATTCTCACAGCGATCCATATCTATAGCTTGGCGGTCGTTAGGTCCAAAAGATTTCGGGGTCCAGTGGGGAAACAAAAGTCATACAATGTAGGCAGGGTCAAAATCCTTGAAAAACAAACAGTAATCTTAGAAAATATCAAACAAATGGGAAAGCACTCAAAACGAGTGAAGCAAAAATGCAAAAATCATTAGACGAGGTATCGATGTCTAATCAGCTGTCACATCTGTCATTTCAAATATAGATACAACATAGATTTCTTTTTGTTTCTAGTAATTAATTGATAATTTCTTTATTAATACTATAATTAAGTACATGCTGTTATTAAGTACAAATAAGTAACATGTACAAATATTTAATTTTCGTAGTACTGTAATGAATAATTTGTATCGAATAAGGCTCTAAGACTATTTTTCTCATTCCAGATTGTCAATTTAGCTGATTTTTGGCATTCTAAAATTTAAAAAAAAAATTAAAATTTCTTAGATCATATCTCAACTCCTTACAATTGTGCCCACCATTTTCGGTCTCCTTTGATATACCATTTGTTTAACCTTTCTACTATATTGTTCATTATACAAAAACTTGCAGTACATTCTTTTTATCACCCCTACAACGCCCAGACAATATTAGTAAATACACTTGACCTGTTATAAAATTGCAGGATTTTATCATTTGTAAGTGCTGTCTTATATTGAGGAAAACGATAATTTTGCTTCGGTTTTTATAAAAATACAATCTAGTAAAACGGTTAATGTTTAAGCCAAAGAGGTTATCAATATCAGTGCAGTTAATATAAAGCTATACTGTTTCATAGTTATAATAATATTTATTGATAATAATATCTTTGTTAGTACTATTAAAAAAATCCTCGAGACAAGTACAGCGTAAATGTTAAATTACTTTGAAAGAATATTACACAAACATGTTAATGTTAAATTTTTTATTATTTATTAGCACATTGGTTTTATACAGCTTTGATAACACAAATTCCAAGAGTAAGTACTTATTATATGCTATGTTTATTTAGGTATAAGGGAGTAAAAGTATATATATAAGTAATAAAAGATATCAGCTTACGCTTTATCTTGCACACAGTAGAGAAGGCAGAGTGAACCTAGTCTAAAGACACTCTGTTCCCTATTTTTCGATGAATTTTAGAGGTATTGTGTGTTGAGTGGCGAAACTCAACACCGCGCTTTGTCTCGACACCAGAAGAAAGAAATGAAAATATACATTTAAAGAAATATTTTATATACTCGAATGGTACTCGAACCCACAACCAGTCGTGTTTGCGTTCACACACTTGTGCCCCTGCGTCACTAAGCTTCTTATATAAGTAATGAAAGTATATTTTTCTGATAATTACTAAACCAAGTTAGTACACAATGCACAACTGTAAGATATGTTAGTTTCTAATTAAATAACTATCAAATAAAATATTCGTTGAAAAAGCAAGTTAAATATATCAACTTGGGTGAAAAGGCTTTATTGATTTCATTTTTTTGTTTTGTATCTATATATTATTTCGCAATGTTTTGCAAATGAGTGAATATATGTATATAGATATACTTTCAGAATCACCGTAATTTATTTTGATTGATTATCTGATTTATTTTTAAGCGTACAATTAAATGAAAATAAAATTATTAATTAACTTAATTTATACTATATTTATCATGATGTTAAATTATTCTCCATTTTTGAATACTTTTTGTTTATCTATAAAAAGAATGTATATACAGAAATATGCAGTGACCAGGAAGATTGTATGACTATTCCGTTATGTCCGGAAGCACAAAGACTAACCGAGAATCGAAAAAAAAATCGAACTTTAAATGAAAAATTAAGATACTCAATTTGTGGGATAGCAAAGATTGGCAAGCTACATGTACCTATGGTAAGTACATACTTTATCTACAGTATCCACTGAGCCGATAGTCCCTAACTTGTAGTAGTTTTTTGGTCCTGTCAAAGAAAGCAAACAAAAAAAAACCGAGCAAGCGCGAGTCGGACTCGCCCAACGACTGTTCCGTACCAAAATTGGAGGTCTCGAGCTTTTTCTGAAATTCATGCTTAGCTTAGCCAGAGCCTGTTCATCTGATACCTCACTTTAAGGCTATTATTATTTAGGATTTAACCACAAATGTTTAGTTTCCAGATTTTTTTCTGAACTAGTACTGCCCTAAGCTAGCTAAATTTCATAATTCTAGATGAACCGGAAGTACCCTATTAATTTTGATTCCCTTTGTAGTGTCGAAAGACGCATTTTTTGCGATATGAACGGTCATATCCTTTTTTAAAGTAAATGTATAAATATGTTTTCTTCAGGAAATCATGCACACAAGGTGTAACTGATATCCCAAACACCTTTGAAAATATTATTTAATAAATAATGTCTTGGCTCGTGATGTGTCTAGTGGTTAGAATCGTTTATAGTTGTGACCGTGAAGAACCCATAATCTTTTAGAGATTCAGAGGTAACAGTATTAAGAACTTTATATTATGCCATTAGAAGGTATCGCTTTAATAAGATATTTGCCATCAGAAGTTGTTCTTGTGTCAGTTATTAATATAACTGTAGACTCGACAATATAACATTGTCATAACTCGAAGCTCGTCCGAAGATAAGCCAAGAGCGCGTCCTATCTTCCTCTCCACTATAACTGCGAACTAGTTATAATAAAAGGAAGAAAGAGTACGGGCCCCGCCCCGCCCCTACACCGTGAGTTCCGACCAGACCGTGGCTTTACAGTCATCGTTGAACCCTCCGAGACGTTTGTGTGTGATCTTTCCGAAGGTACTTGTTACGCTTGTTTATATTAAGATTGTATTAGAATGGTGATTCGTGATGTTGATTGATTTGTGAGATCAATATAAGTCGTTGGAACGAACGCACTACCGCTAGGCGGCCGATATGTTAAATAAACGCACGGCACACACCCCACAGTCGTGTCTCGAACCGTAGGCGGACACTACTACATACACCAGAGTTCCAGGACATAAAATAGCACCACACACCCGTATGAGGGCGGACACTACTACATACACCGGAGCTGGGACATAAAATAGCACCACACACCTACTAGTCGTATACCAAGTCGTAGAAGTGGTATATAATATGTCAATGACCAACGCCATACAAGCACAGCTTACGTATCGCGAGCGTACTGCGAGACGGCATCAGCCACGACATAGTTAATGTCGCTATAACAGTTCGCATAAGCCCATCACGTCAGCTTCCGCGACGTCAAGCAACATTCAATATCATAATATTGGTCAAAGATCACTTGGATCCACAATATGTGTCGCCCCTACACATATATTGCCTTTATAAGAAATTCGATCCTAAAAGATCGTGCCATCATAGGCTTCGAATTATTATATTATATTTATAATATACTTGGTACGAGTCTTTATGTGCATCATATTTATTAGTACCGTAGTACTTAAGAGTTCGACTCGACCGCTGCCTTCCAGCATCACCACCACCTATATAGACAGAACGACGGTCGCGACACTCGGGACGACAATACACGAACTCGTCTCGATTAATATTTTATTAAAAATATATAGTTTGTATTATTCATAATTAACTATGTTATTTATGTGTATAGCCATGCATATTTTATTTTATTTATTTATTTATTTTTAACTTGTACCCAAGGTACATACTGTTACAAAGGGTGTGACTATAATGCGACGATTGTGGGTTCTATCTGGGGATCGAACCCACAATCGTCGCAATCGAGTCGCAATCAAAATAAATATTTATTTAAATGTATATTTCTATTCCTTCGCTCTAGTGTCGAGGTAAAGAGTGGCGTTGAGTTCCGTCACTCAGCACGCCGTGCCTCCAAAATTCAGAAAGTGGGGAACGGGGTGGCTTAACACTAGGTTCCCTCTGCCTACCCTGCTGTGTGCGGGATACAGCGTGAAGCTGATTTGATTTGATTTTCACTAAAGTTAATGCCCCAGACCTGAAAAGAACCGGCGCAAGGAACTCAGCAGGAGTCTTTTTTAATCAATTTTATACAAATACATATGTTATTATTTGTGACAATCATACCTTTGAAACAAACTGGAGCGTTCGTTTCACACACAACGTCTTTTCAATTTTTTTAAAAATCGTAATATAGAAAGTTCTCTGACGTTTTCTGGGATTCTATTGTAAAAGTGTACTCATTGTCCCATAAAAGAATTATTAACTCAATGCAATCGAGTTACGGGTGCACTAAGTTTAAGCCTATTTCTGGTATGATACCTATTTGTGATATTATGAAGATCACCAATTTTGGTAAAGTCATTAATATTTTCTGGCAATAAATTAATTTCTTAAAAATTTTATCTTCAGGAGTCTTTAGGGCCTAAGTTATAGATTGTATGAATAGCACGCTTCTGCAGGATAAATATTGGTTGAATACGGGCGACATAATACTATGGAAGTAATTGATGTAAACACGTCGAGCCGTTTTCAAGTCAGTTAATGATCTAATATTTTTGACTGCGAAAGTTGCTGAGCTAAGTCTATTCGCCATTCCATCAAAGCTAATAAATCAAATAAAAGTTAATATGTTTTGCAATAGTATTGTCAATTGTGTTTTTTTTAATAGTTCTACTATTGAATAGAGTATATTCCATCGCCGATAATGCTAATCGCTTGCATCCTAGCACTCCATCGTGCTTCAGATTCACGTTTGACAGATTTTGTTGAAAGATTTTTTAAATTATTCCAAAACATGTCACAACGTTTGGCTCTTGTTTAGGTTCAGTAACTCCTACTTAATTCAATAAATGATTAGGTATAGCAATTTACAAATAATGCTTTGGTTTTTTTTTCCATTATTCTTGTTTGAACGCCTGATGTGAGACCTGCTATCATGACAGCATTATCGTAACATTGTAATCTGCAGTTTATTAATGAAATTTCATCGGAATTTAATTTCCCTAAAATTTAATTTTCGATCAAAGAGTAAAAGAAGGCAGTTTTGTTTGAGAAGGCGTGTATTATGAGGATCCTCTCTCTGGATAACTAGCCACCCATGGCTTGGACTCTTGTCCCACCCTCCTTATATTTTTAAATTTATTTTTTATAACTCTCTTATGTAATAAAAATATATATTTAAATTATTTAGGAAAAGTTTAAATTTGTAAGAAACTTTTAACTTATACCTACTACTTACTATTACCTTACCTTTCTATTATATAAAAATACATTGCGTCGTCGCGGAAGCCTCATAAAATATTACGATGTAACGATATTCGGGCGTTATTTTATTTTTAAATTTGAGCGTGTATTTATTTTAAAACTCCTTTGACGCCCGAATATTGTTATATCATATGCTTTGGATGTCTAATTAGTTAAAATATTTGTGTGAATAACTTATAATAGCTACTATCACCCGCCGCCCGCAGACATTCGTGAGTCTTACGACGCGGCTACTTACACATACCAACCCCGTATTCCATTTTTTTAAACTGTGACAGCCTCTAAAATATCAATTCTATTGATACGCTGTAAAAGCCAATTTTCATCTTTACAAAAACAGCATTCAACGCATCTAGCCCATATAATTGAATAAAGAATAGTACCGTATTGCTTGCTACTGGTAGATGCCTCTGTAGCCCACTGGCTATCCTTAGGATATAGACATATGCTGTCACAGACTTTTTTTAGAACTATTATAGTAGCCGTACACAACATGAAATGGAAATATAAATTTAAGTAAATATTTCATCTCTTCGAGTGGGGATCGAACCCACAACCAGTCGGTTTTACAGTCACTTTTTGTACCCCTGCGCCACGACTGACATTGTTTATTTTATATTAACATTGTTTATTTTATATTAATGTAATTATATTATTATTCTTAAGGTTTGTTGCTCCGACTTCGAAGTAATAAGCAGATCTAATCCGCTAACTTTGTTGCGCCCACAAGCTGAGGATGAGGAAATTGATTTCACAAAACATACTAACATAGAGCTACTACCAAAAGTTTGCGGCATACACGTCGATGACCGCATAAAAGGAGGGCAGCTGGCAGATCTTTACGAATTTAGTTGGATGGCTCTGATTTCTTTTGTCAATAAAGAGACTGACGGTATTTTCTTTTTGTGCTCAAATCATATGATCTAAGAAATAAAATTATATTTTTTATAGATAAAAACAACACAAATTTAATTATAAAAATGTGTATAAAATAGTCGGACTTCTTAAAAAAAACATATTTAACAAATATATTCTATAGCTAGATGATAGTTGTTTCTTACGCCTATTAATATTTCTCTTAATTTATAGGTAGTAGCACTATTTATTTTGGCTGTGGAGGAAGTATAATTAACTCCAGATACATATTGACCGCTGCACAGTGTGTGGATAATCGACAAGTTTTAGGTGTCCGCCTTGGTGAATACGATATAAGCAGAAACAATGATTGTCAAGGAGAATACCCAAGATTTTTGTGCGAAAACCATAAACAGGTAAAAAATATTTTACGTAACGTCATTTTCTTGTCAATTTGTAGTTGTACATGTAGGTATGCAACGGTCACGATAACGAAAAAATACTTTCAAGTGTGTGTTTAAAGGTCCTTTTCTTTTTTTTTATCTAGGATGTTGAAATCGACAAGAAAATTATTCATGAAAATTACCACTTGGCTTCGATACCCTCGAATAATATTGCATTGCTCAGAGTAAAAGACGAAATTAATTTCAACTTTCGTAAGTATTACATTCGTAAGTGTTGTACAGTTCGCGAGGCGTATGCTGGGTTTTGCATTTGTGCGGGTTTATGCACACAGTGACGCAGGTGTGACGAGGGCTTGAAGCGCGGCGCATCCTTTGCTTGCATGCTTTGTTTAAACCAATTAATATTGGTTTTTGTTTACCGCTGTGTATGAGGTATCGGTAGCAATGTCATATGTTTAATTCTTAATATTTTATTTAGTTGTTCGATTTATTATTTAGTGAAAGAAAAAAAATGCACGATTAGTGTACAAGAATAGAAAAAGCATATGACCAAGCAGTAAAAGAAGAAAAAAAATTGTAAATACTTACAACGCTTATTGATGATATAAAAAAATATTTAATATTGACACAACAAACACAAAAGATGAGAGTGAAAATGATGAGGATGCAAGTCCAATGTAGCAGAATTGATATATTTTTATTTTTTTGTTTATTGATGATTAATATTTTTTATTTTTTTTTTGGTTCTACTTTTAGTACAGAGCTTACGCGTCGTGGACTGTACAATGTACTTTATATATGTAAAAAATATTTTTTTTTTCTAAATTGTAAAATATTTCTTTTAGGAAATGTTGCCCCGATTTGTCTACCTGTATACAAAAGACTTATCAAGTCTAAGCTTGGCGGGAAAATCGTCACGGTAACCGGTTGGGGTGTCACGGAAACAGGCCACTTCTCATCACGTCTTTCAAAAGTCTCTGTACCAGTTTTGCCAGACGCCCAATGTGATGAAAGCGATAAGAGAATGATAATTTGTGCCGGTGGTAGCGGAAAAAATGCTTGTCGGGGTGACTCTGGAGGTCCCCTTATGTATATGGATGAGTATAACACTACATACCGCATGATTCAATATGGCATTGTCAGTGGCCCAGAAGAGTGCTCCAATAGCCCTAAGCCAGGAATATACACTGATGTTCGAAAATATATGCGGTGGATATTAGATAACATTGAAGAATGAGTTAAAAATAGTTTGAAGTCACATATATAAAAATGTAATATTAAAAGTTATGCCGCTACGAGAATGTCATTTTATACTTTATCTGTAGTCTAATTTCTATATTATATTGATAAATCAGTAAAAATGTACGTGTAAATATTTTTTAGGATTAATAAAGATGAGAAAAAAATTATTACTTTAATAAAAATAAGGAGGCCAGTCGTGGCGCAGCGGCACGAAATGTGACTGTAAAACCGACTGGTTGTTCGACTGGTTCGATCCCCACTCGAAGAGATGAAATATTTACTTAAATTTATATTTCCATTTTTTAAACATTTTTAAAGTGTTATTCCACACTTAGGAAAGAAAAATACTTATTTAGAAAAAGTATAAAAATTTATAAAAAATTCTCCGCTGCGTTCAAATTTTTATACGTTTTCTTCGCTCTAGTGTCGAGACTAAGCGCGGCGTTGAGTTCTGCCACTCAACACGCAACGCCTCCAGAATTCGGCAGAAAGTGGGGAACGGAGTGTCTTAACACTAGGTTCCCTCTGCCTACCCTGCTGTATGCGGGATATAGCGTGAAGCTGAAAAAAAAATGAAAAATAAGTAATATAAGAAAAATATGTACGTACTATAAGAGATCAGCTACTCTATGAAATAAGGAAATTGTGCCTTAGAAAAAGGTTTTCGGCGTGATAGTATTTTTTTTTTTATTACCAAAAGTCAAAATCAAAAAATCAAAAGTCAAAAGTCACACCTAATGAAATACTATTAAGTATTAGAAATAAGATGTCTATCTCATTTCTAACACTTAATAGTATTCATTCATAGCAAAAGTTGTTGACCATGGTGAGTATTTTTCGTGAACCTGTAAAAATCAATGATCTTAACTACTGTAAATAGAACTCAAAGAAATGGAAATTAATATGAATAATCCCTTGGCAAAAATTGTTAAGGGTTTAAAGGAAATGCTAATCAGGACATTTTTCTTTGACGTATACATATAAAAAATCTGGAATATTGAATGAAGAACCATATCATATATAAAACTAGAGAGCTTGAAAGCTTCCATGCGTCCGCCGCAAAAGCTACGCAAAAATTACATATGATAAAATTGTTCTCCTAAAAATAACCTACAGTAACTAATTTAATACAAAAAATAAACAATTCAGTATTACTACCTATTCTACCTAAATATAAAATTATGAAAGGTAACGAGTTAGAACTTACAATTTCTATAAAAAAACAAGAAACATTTTTCAAATATTGATATTTTGTCTTTTACAAAGAAAGTTTTAAGAGTGGACCAACTTCAAATGATGATTTATTCATGGGGTAGTATATGGGGTGATTAAAGCGCCCTCAAAAACGAAACGTCAGATTTTTACTATTTATAATATTCCAAATATACTGAAAAAAACATATAATAATAAGCTTACAGATAGCCGTTCAGTTTAAATTTAATAAAGCTACCATTAGTAGACCGAGAAAATATAATAACGTTTAATGATTTTACCCCCATAACTCCCTTATAGCAAGGGTTAGATGTAAAAAAATTATGTAACGCTATTTCAATCAATCATATTAAGCACAATTCATTAGAAACCAGTGCAGCTTTATCATGCTTTTTTAATCGAAAAAGACAAGGCCAGCGAGTGTATAGGTTACATGATGGTAAATGATCACTGACACACATACTACCGCCGGCAGTAGCCGCCGGCATAGTTGCTAGTGTTGTTAGTGGCTCGGGGAAGGAAATTCCTATGAAATCGCATAATAGATGATGTGAATGGTATGTGAGGTCAGGTACAGGTCAAACAATTTCCCAGAACGCGCAAAGCAAAAATGTGTCAAGCTTTTTACAGATCTTTGAGTCCCACTAACGATCAAATTTGTCAAGCTGATACTGGAGTGCACCAGCCCAGAGATAAGAACAGTATTCCTTATGAAGCCGAACCTGGAACATATATAAGGTCAATCGGTGTTATGGCGTAAAGTACTGCTCTAACTCTGTTGATGACTCCTACTTTCTTTGAAGCCAACTAGGCCTTACTTTACAGATGATCGCGATACTAGCAGTTACTCGAAACAATAAGGGCCAAGGTGCTGATACTGGGCGCGGCTATAATGAGAGTGTTTAGGAAGACTGGCGACACGATAAATAAAATTTTTTAGTTGGTTGTACAAACTTGTGTCTTCTGGGGGTCAAATTGAACCAAGTTCCTGTCACCATATGAGGAAACATTTCCGAGGGATGCCTTAACAGAAGACACAAATTTATTTTGACACTGGTCGACGTCTTACTGAGAAAAGCTTACGAAGCCGGAGTAGACAGCGTCTGCTGTGCTGTGCATTATATACATAGCAATGTATGCTAGAATTATCTAATATTTCATTGCTATGCAGAAGAAATAGCGTAGGGGACAGCACGTAGCCTTGTGGAACGCCAGCGTTCATGGACATTAATTTTGATCAAAAACAAAGTAGGCGATAGGTATATAGGATACACTCACAGAAAACATGTATTGTTTCCGCTTACATTCCGATGCAAAAAATACATGTTGCTCCGCAAACTCTATCTTTTACTGAAAGATCCATAAAAATCGGTTCAGCTGTTCCGAAGGTTAGCATTATTTTTTGTTTGTTTGTGTTTTGGTATCGTGTTAAGAACTTGAAAAAAAAACACTTAATAAAATCCGGTTATTTTAAAGTCACATACAGATATTTCAATTCAATTTATATGTATAGATAATTTAGCTGTGTCATTATAATTATTCATCAGATATTACAGATCTTTATTTTTTACACCTACAGAAAATGCCTATCATGCTCAAAATCTTTTACTAAAGTGTCATTTCACTACTTCTTATAGTTCAGTTGGATCACTGCTATTCTGCATCAGATGTACGTGTCGAAATCAATTATAGCCGCAAACAAACAGACAGACATTTTTTTACACTTTTATTATAGTATAGATAAATAGAAAGATGCGCGAATGAAGTCGCGAGCTCTGCTAGTATACAATAATATTATAATTTAATTTGCAACAGTCTCTCATCTCACAGGGAAATACATTGATGACCCAATATTTGTTGCGAGATTTAGGGAAACCCAGTAAAGGCAATCAGAGTATTTATATTTTATACGACAATAACAAATCATTAATTTATAAATATTAATGTTTTATTGTTATTTATTACAAATTTGATTTATTAGTTATGGAAATCAAAGTGAAACATAAGGAATATTGAAACCAGTCGTGGGGCAGGGACACAAGCGTGTGACTGTAAATGCGACGGGTTGTGGGTTCGATTTCCACTCTAGGAAATGAAATATTTAAAAAAAGCACGGCGTTGAGGTCTGCTACTCAACACGCAATGCCTTCAGAATTCGTCGGAAACGAAAAACGGAGCATCTTAATGGGGAACGGAATGTCTTAACACTAGATTCTCTCTGCTGACCCTGCAACATGCGGGATACAGCGTGAAATTAACAAAATAAAATTTGTTAAAAATCTTTTCCTTTATTCATTACAATCAATTTTTTAAAAGTATTATGTAACGTTATTTATTCTAATCTTCCAACGCCGTGGTTTTTTTTTTCGATCTTGAGATTATTGCTGTTAGCCCTATTGACTTTTACAGCGACACCGTTGGGGGAGGGAAGAGGGTGCTCTGTCCCTGAAGAAAAGCAAGCACTATGGGCTGCCTGTGAGGAGTCGACGACTGCAAGGGAACCCTGCAGGGTTCGAACCTCGGCTTGCGGCCATCGAGCGGGCTGGAATTTTTCCTATTCTAAGCAAGCCCAGCCGCAACATGAAGCCCTGACTGGGGGATAAAAATTTGACTAATCTAAGGGAGCTAACGGTCCCTAACCGCTGGGCCCGATCGCGCCGAGACACGGCCCAGCCGTGGAATGAACTGTACTTCGTCGTCGATGTATGTGTAGTGTTTTTCCTACCTACATACGGGGCATTCGCTATGGCATACGCTATGACATGCGGGGCATACGCTTCGTAATGGCGTTATCGGGGTCTAAAAGGACGCTCCGCGGGCGTCTACGTTTAGGGTGCGCGTTCGGGGTGTAGTCACACGCCGTGACAATGAGGGGGTTCGCGTGCGAGCCTGCGCGCTCAAAGTAGCGCGACGCTAAGCGTTTACAGTGCTCGTTCAAAATTTCTATGTAGGTCGACGTTACGTACGTACCAGGGACAACCTGACGCGATACTGATATGATATCCCCTACAAAAGGTAAAGAATTTATTCTGTACCTTTTGATCCCCTACGAATCTAGCTTGGTGTGCGCGAACGCTACACAAGCATACGAAAGGATGGGCCTTATTGGCAGGGTGCAAAGTACTATGTCGGGATTTCATAATCGCTTGCAGCGCTCATGGTGGCCAAAAGTAGAAAAAATGTAGGCTTTGTCACCTGTTAATGTCAAAGCAAAATGTTCGACTATCGTTTTATTAAGTTAAGAAAATGAGAAATTCTAAAATGCAAGAAATACATTTACATGTAATTTAGATGTAAAGATATATTTAGGTATAGCCAAGTATGTGATGATGAAGTAAAAACGGAAAAAGACAACTCAATTATTTATAATTAAAAGAATAAAAAAATTAAGAACAAAATACGTAATACTCCTCAAAAAACACACACAGATGTTAAACAGAAAAAGATGATTTTACTGAGTTTTCATCTATCTGTAATGATGAGCAAAAATTATTATTAAAACCATCAGCAACGATATTGTTTTAGCTGATAAAGGTTTTCCAGATATAAGAACAGCTATAGATCGAAGTGAAAATGATGAACTCGGGAATTTTATAAAAAAATTGGTATATTCCAAATTTTGAATAAAATTTCCGAAAAAAATTTATTTAACTGCATTGATTTCAGAACATTGTACATATATCTTCTGTATATTGGTAAATTTACAAGCCTCCATATTTAAAAAGGTCTTTAGATCTGTAAATATTTCTTTATTCAATTACACTTACAAATAAAACAAAAATAATTAAAATTAAATGACTTTTATTTCCTAAATTACATTCTGTTTTGGTATTTAAATAATTAGTTAATAATAAGCATTTTTATATTGCGTATTTTAATAATAATAAAATAATTTCTATGACTTATTTTCTTTATATGGTCAAAGCTACAACACATTACTGAAATCATTTTCAGTAAAATAACGTTTCAATTGACTAGTATTGATATTATTATAATCATTTGCACAAGTATTTTCTAAAAACAATAATTTGCAATAATGTACAAAGTAAAATCTAAACAAAACGAAAACGTCAGAGCCAACAAATTTGCGTACGCTGGGTAGCGCTGTAGTCGTTCACGGAGCCAATACAAGTTTTGTATAATGTCAGCTTATGTCTAAGTGACATGTAAATGAATGAATTTTGCTTTATTGCAGACATTCGTGATATGCGATTTAAAAGAGAATCTAGAGTCTAGAGTGACACCTAGATATTTGACCTGTTTTTCCCAGGGAATGGGCCGCGTTCTGGAGTCTCTCGGCTAATAAATTTGTCTTACGTGACGAAGTATATAGGGCAGTGTCGTCTGCGTACATAGCCAGGTGAACATACTCAGTGCGAGGTATGTCACTGGTGTGCAGCAAATATAAAATAGGGGAGAGGAGACGGGGAGAGTACAGAGTGCCTTCGACTTTATAACGAAAATACCTGTTAGACAGAATGTCCCGCAGGAAGTGCACGAGACAGTCTGGCAAGCCAGCGCGCTTCAGCTTGAAAATTAAGCCGTTATGCCAGACCTTCTCAAAGGCTTTCACTATATCGAGAAAGATAGCAGCAGTATTGCTGCGGAGGGGGGTCCTTACGTGGTGTCGAGCTATGTGCTCTACCACGCGGTGGACTTGGTGTATTTTATTATTGGTGTAGTGTCTGAGTGTTTCTTTCTGAAACCGAATTGTTCATTGATGAGCAGACAATTGGTCTCTACCACCTCGGAGAGTCTAATAAGAATAATTCTTTTGTAAATTTTAACTAAACAGCTGAGAAGGCTGATAGGTCTATAACTAGAGGGCAAATTCCGCGGCAAATTTTACAATACCTATGACTATGGCTTCCTTCCACTCGTCGGGGAAGGAGCACGACTTCAGAAGAGAGTTAAAAATAATGACCAATAGAGATATGAACTGAGCCGGAAGGGACTTGAGAGTTCTATTGGATAGTTTGTCTGGCCCCGAGGCCTTCCTATCTATGAGGTTTTTGATGATGACTTTGACCTCGTCGGTCGAGGTCGGACGAAGCGGTTCCCCTTGCGGAGGCGACGACGCCCACTCTGCGACCGCAGAATCCACTCTCTCGATGTGGCTTGGGTCGCAGGGCTGACCACTCAGAGTACATTGAGCCTCTAAACTGTCAGCGAGATATTCCGCTTTTTCGGTGTCGTCGGCTGCAATCGTTAGATCGGGCCTAACCAGAGGAGGCATAGTCGAGAGACAATCGACTCTAAAAGCACGCGACAACGCCCAGAATGCCCGGTGCGACGGCGTGAGCCCCTCGAGTTTTTTGTCCCACCACTCTCCGCGCAGAAGTTCGAATTCGAATCGAACTCTCCTCTTCAGCCTATTATATTTTCTACGATTATCGTCTGTCGGGTATGTGTCGTGTCGTCACATCGCTTTGTTTCTACAACTGATCAATCGCCTGAGTTTTTCTGAGATTTCAAACCTCCGTTCCGGTAGGTTTGGTACCTCTTTCGAGCAACTCTGGATTGTGTTTTGAATATATTGTAAATCTGCTCGCCGCGTCTATTGCTAACTCCACCGAGATTCGTTAGAATTGCTATGTCAAGCACCTCGCCTGTGCCTCGGGCACCAAAGCGAGTGGGTGAAGTCGGGCCAATAACAAAGGCGTTATATTTACAAGTGAATTCTAGGAGATTCTTACTGTCGGTACCCCGATCAGAAGGACCGAGTCACCCATACTAAGTAACGATGAAGTATCGCTTTCTAGTAATTGCCTGCTCCCGGAACGGTAGATAGAGGCAATTATCAGTGGCTGATGGCCTGTAAGGAAAACCTGGCACACCGACGCCTCGGCTGTTTCGTTTCGTGTTAGAGACGGTGGGTCGAGCGGTATACAGTGTAAATTCTTTTTGTAATAAATCATAGTGCCACCACCTTTGGTGGCCCTATCATTTCTCACAATCCTGTAATTCGCAATGCTGGGACTGCGAACACCAGATTTAAGAAAGGACTCCTATATACAAAAGATATATAGTTGGTGAGTATGAGCGAAGGCGCTCACTAGCTCTATTTGCCGTTTGACACCGTTTGAGTTAAAAGTTGCTATTGACAGGGCTCTTGGCTTAATACGCGCGAGTTGCGAGTCAGCGGGCAATGGGCCATTTATTGATGACCGTCATTTAAAAAATGTATTTAGCTTGGAAGCCCGCGATGGCTCCCAGAAGTCCGAGATGTTCGCTTATCGCTTGTAAGCGTGTTTGATGGGAACCGCGGGGATGGAAGCGACCGGCACCTGGGCGGTCGGCTGCTTGGCCGGCACTGCAGGGCGGATGGGTGCCAAGGGAGGCGCTGGTCTGAACCACGCGTTCACCTTGGGGGGAGGGGCGGGCGCGTATTGAACGCCGTTGTCCTATAGACCTGTTTAAATATTGTTTGAGATTTTTAGATGAGGCCTGTCGTGGCGCAGGGGCATAAAGTGTGACTGTAACGCCCAATATTAATAATCAATCCTAATCCATAAATTGCTATCATAGTTTGATATATCAATCTATTTTTTGAGTATTGTACGCCAATAACCAATCGAGGTACTTCATTTTCAATCTTTAACGTCAATCTATCTTTGGGAGGACAAACGGGGGATTAAGATTGAAGTTTGTATGAAAATGACATGTCGTGTGTGCCAATAAGCTATCTGTTCATTTTGACATTAGGTTAGATAGCAAAAATGACAGCTTATTGCTAT
>JAAIXJ010000475.1:114503-161913 GCA_013403705.1 Heliconius hermathena
CATGCAATCTATCTTTGAACATAAGTTGACATTGCCCGGTTTGGTTATTGGCCCGCAGGTTAGAGATTGGATAGATATGTGGAACAATCGAAGATTGACGTTAACCCGAGATAGGAGATACATTATTAATATTGGGCGTAAATCGACTGGTTGTGGATTCAATCCCCACTCGAGGATATGAAATATTTACTTAAATTTATATTTCCATTTCTTCGCTCTGGTGTCGAGGCAAAGCGCGGCGTTGATTTCTGCCACTTAACACGCAACACCTCCAGAATTCCGCAGAAAGTGGGGAACGGAGTGTCTTAACACTAGGTTCCCTCTGCCTACCCTGCTGTGTATGGGATACAGCGTGAAGCTGAGATTTTTAGAAACACTATCTATTTCGCGTAAGTAAATCTGTCAAAAAGGTTAAAGTTTATGCCAAGAAGGTTATCAATAGAGTTAATATGATGCTTTTCTGTTACATAGGTTTATAATTTCTGTACACATATGTTTGTTAGTTTATTAAAATATTTCTTGAGACAAGTCCAGTGCAAGTGTTAAATTAAAATGCAAAAGTATTCAACAAAAATGTTAAAAAAATCTTTAGTTATTAGTGCATTGGTTTTATACAGCTTGGATTATACATATTGCAAAAGTAAGTGCTTATTAAACGCTATGGATATATACATAGTGTTCAAAAGTATGTAATTATATATCGTAATCAAAGTATATTTTCAAGAGTTACTATAACCAAGTAAAGGATATATGATTTTACATCTGTTAAGACACTTCATTTCGTTCCCCACTTTCTGCCGAATTCTGGATTCTCATTTGATACAATTACTCTTTTTTATGGAGGCCAGTCGTGGCGCAGCGGCACGAAGTGTTACTGTAAAACCGACTGGTTGTGGGTTCGATCCCCACTCGAGAAGATTAAATATTTACTTAAATTTATATTTCCATTTCCTCGCTCCGGTGTCGAGGTTAAGCACGGCGTTAAGTTCTGCCACTCAACACGCAATGCCTCCAGAATTCGGCAGAAAGTGGGGAACGGAGTGTCTTAACACTAGGTTCCCTCTGCCTACCTGCTGTGTGCGGGATACAGCGTGAAGCTGATCTATTTTTATTTATTTACTCTTTTTTATAAAAACAATTCAATATGTATGTCAATATGTGCAAAAAAACACAAATATAAATATCAATAATTTTAATGATTTCGTATATATTTAATATTTAAGAAATTTAATTTTAATTATAATATAAACAAATATAATATTTTTTTCCAAACACTATAAGTTTAAGTATTAAAAAAAATCCCGGATAAATTAATTCAGATATTATTTTTTTAACTACAAACACACTAATCGAGGCACAAGTGTGTGATTGTAAAAGCGATCGGTTGTAGATTCGATCCCCACTCGAGGAAATGAAATATTTATATTTATATTTTTATTTCTTCGCCATTGAGTTCCGCCACTCAACACGCAATGCCTCCAGAATTCGTCGGAAAATGGGGAATGGAGTGTCCTAACACTAGGTTCCCTCTGCCTGCCCTGCTTTGTGCGATTTTTTTTTATTTCTATAACTAATGTTGCTACAGAAACATGCAGCAAACCCGATGACTGTAAAGCTATTCCGTTATGTCCAGAAGCACAAAAACTAGCCGAGTATAGACAAAACAATCAAACAGTAAAATTAAAATTCATATACTCAATTTGTGGGACGACAAGGATTGGGAAACGTCCTGCACCTATGGTAAGTACATAGTTTATAGTGTACACTGTCTTATAATTTTTTTCACACGTCAAAGCAGAACAAAAAATATTAGATTTTTAGTTTTCTGTCAAAACACGTAACCGTAACCAATTATGCTTTCTTCTTGTAACGCATCACGCATAATTTCAGCTAAATAATTTATATAATTTTGTAATGGAAAAGTTCAAAATTAAAAAAATTATTTAACTTGCCATTATTGAAATATAAATAAAATTTATTTAAAAGACTATATATTTACGTCAAAAGGTAGATTTTTTTTTCATCTTTATTATAAGCATCCTAATCTATATTTATTATTTTGTAATTGCTTATACTTTAATGCTTTAATTCTATTGTTCTTAAGGTTTGTTGTTCCGATTTCGAAGGAAAAAACGTATCCAATGGGCCAACTCCGACTATTATCACCAGATTATCAGATGTTACGGAGACGTACCCAGAAGCTGAGGATGAGGAGCTTGATTATACGAAACATGAAAGAATAGAGCTGCTACCAAAAGTTTGTGGCGTACACATCGATGACCGCGTAATAGGAGGGCAGTTTGCAGATCTTTACGAATTTCCTTGGATGGCTCTTATAATAAATAAAAGTAAGTGTCAAGTAATTTTTTAATTGAGGCCAGTCGTTACATTCGTGGCTCAGGGACACTTTGTGTCCCTGAGCCACGAATGTAAACTCGACAGGTTGTAGGTTCCATTCCCACTCGAGAAAATGAAATATTTAACATTTTCATTTCTTCGCTCTGGTGTAGAGACAAAACGTGGCGTTGAGTTCCGCCACTCAGCACGCAATGCGGTCTTAATACAAGACTACTCGGTCTTCCATCTTCCTACCCTGTTGGGTGCCTGCATAAAGCTGATTTTAAATAATTTTACATACACAGATCATATGGATCTGTGACAGAGAAAAAACATAAATTTCATTTTAAAAATATGTATTAACATATTATAGTAGATTGTTCATTAAAAATAATTCATATCTTACAAGTATATTTTATAGATTATAGAGATATATCAGACCTACGTTGTTTTAACAAAGCTGAAATTTTGAGGATAAATAGGCTAATATGTAGTTTACCTTCTGACTTGGAAGTGGGGCCCTTTGAGAGGTATTGCCAACTTAAGGTATACCCATATATATATATATATATATATATATATATATATATATATATATATATATATATATATATATATATGATGCGTCTTGCTCTCTCTCTCTAACTTTAGGTGGTAAAACTAGTTATTACGGCTGTGGAGGAAGTATAATTAACTCCAGATATATATTGACCGCCGCACATTGTGTGGTTAATCGGCAAGTTCTATATGTCCGTGTTGGTGAATACGACATAAATACAAATTATGATTGTCAAGGCGAATATCCAAGACTTTTCTGCGAAAACCACTTACAGGTGAAAAATTCAGATATTTTTTTTCTTCTTTTTTTTGTTCTTTCACACGTTTTGGGGCCAGTTGTGGCGCAGCGGCACAAAGTGTGACTGTAAAACCGACTGGTTGTGGGTTCGATCTCCACTCAAGGAGATGAAATATTTACTTAAATTTATATCTCCATTTCTTCGCTCTGATGTCGAGCCAAAGGGCGGCGTTGAGTTCTGCCACTCAATAAACAATGCCTTCAGAATCCGGCAGAAAGTGGGAACGAAGTGTCTTAACACTAGGTTCCCTCTGCCTACCCTACTGTGTGCGGGATACAGCGTGAAGCCGATAAATACACGTTTTTGTCTTTAGCACAAATACATATATTTATAATTAATGTGAGACAATCTTGTAACGTAATTTTGAACTTAACATACCTTTGCTTGTTGATTTGTACACGTTTCTAATCACCAGAATAATAAAAGAAAAAAAATCGTTAAATCATGTATATTCAGTTTTAGTATTTAGATTTTTTAAAATTCTTTTTATCAAGCATATTGAAGTCGAAAAACAAATTGTTCATGATAATTACCGCTTGGATTCGAAAATCTGGAATGATATCGCATTGCTCAGAGTGAAAGATGAAATTAATTTCACCGTTCGTAAGTATTTTATTCGTAATGGTAATAATTCGTATGTATTATTAATATATTTTTTCTCAGAAATGAAAAATTTTACTTTTAGGAAATGTTGCTCCCATATGTTTACCTGTATACAAAGGACTTATTAAATCGAAGCTTAGTGGAAAAATCGTCACGGTAGCAGGTTGGGGTGTCACGGAAACCGGTTACTCGTCGTCACGTCTTTCAAAAGTGTCCGTACCAATTCTGTCAGACGACCGATGTGACGAAAGTGACAAGAGAAAGATAATCTGTGCCGGTGGTAGCGGAAAAGATGCTTGTAAGGGCGACTCCGGAGGTCCCCTTATGTATATGGATGAGTATAACACTACATACCGCATGATTCAATATGGCATTGTCAGTCGTGGGCCGGGAGAGTGCTCCAATAGACCTAATCCAGGAATATACACTGACGTTCGGAAGTATATGCGCTGGATATTAGATAACATTGTAGAATAAAATTAGATTTTTAGTGTAAAATCACATATACAGAAATGTACTCTTAAAAATAATGTATCTACGAGATTGTTCTATCCTTTATCTATACTATAATAAAGTGTATCTTTATCTATACTATATAATATATAAAAACTAAAATGACAAAATATTAATTTTGAAACAACTGATTACTATGAGAGACCAGATTTATTTATTTGTTCAAAGTAAAATTTTAAGGCTTCAGTCTGATAGTTAGTTTTTTTTCTATCCTTGCCACATAAAAATCAAAAATCACACCTGATGAAGAACCATAATAGATCGCTATCATACTAGTCATACTAGACTATAAAAAACAAGAAAGTAGCTTCGTAGCAAAAGCTGTTGAGCACGATGAGTATTTTTCCTTATTGTATGAACATTACATAAAAATCATGAATACTGGATATGGAAATAAAAGGGACTAAACCACATAGCTAAACTACTAACAGGAATGCCACCTTAGTAAAAGTTGTTCAGAGTGATACCTTATGACGTATAAATATTAAACATCTGGAAATTCTAATATAGGACCATAACGGACTAAAACTGTAATTATAGTAATAAGAAATAACTAAATGTTGCTTTAACAACTTTCGTAAAAATAAAACACATTGAAAGTTTACTCTGGTTGTTTACCATAAAAATTCGGAAGTAAATATTACACTTACTCTCTGCATACCCTACCTACTCTTTTAACCCAGCTTCACGCTGTATCCCGCACACGGCAGGGTAGGCAGAGGGAACCTAGTATTAAGACACTCCGTTCCCTACTTTCTGCCGAATTCTGGAGGCATTGCGTGTTGAGTGGCAGACCTCAACGCCGCGCTTAACCTCGACACCAGAGCGAAGAAATGGAAATATAAATTTAAGTAAATATTTCATCTCCTCGAGTGGGGATCGAACCCACAACCAGTCGTTTTTGCAGTCACACCTTTTTGCAGTTTAACCCAACCTTTTAAAAAATATAAATCTCCACTCTAAAATCAACATTTAGATAATAAAAGATGGTGTGATGTTATAGCACCTACCTACTAGAACTTCATTTGCTAGAATTCAATTGTAGTAGTTCATGGTTTTTTATATAACTAAATAAATCAAATTATAAATATCCCATGCTATATTATGACAGTGAGAAAAAAAAATAACTATGTATAACACCACTTAGTTATGAAGAAATGGATGCTTTAGGACAAAATTTTAAATATTTAGCTATACATATAACATATCCTATAAAAATAAACCAAAGAAATAAACAAAACCTGCACGCTCAAAAAAGATCTAAATTCCCCAAACACCTTATATTTGGTCCAGACACAGTCAGAAAAAACGGAAGGTCCGTTTTCTCATCTGCAAAGGATAAAGAAGAAGAAAGAACTCCCGCATATTCACCATCAATAAATCTCAGGACTAACGCAGAGACGCACTACTGTGTAGGAAAAAGTGGGAAAATATAAAATGAAAGATAAATGATTAAAATATGTGCCGTGACATTAAGTTATCAGCTACTTTATAGCGTTTATTTTAAAAATAGTTGATCTCATAATGTATATTGTATGTAAGTAGTCTTGTTTATAATAAAACAAATCAGTTGTATCACCGAACCGGCTATGTTTGTTGCTTCCTTATATATTAAGCTATACTTATCGTTATATCTATCTGACCATCGTGGCACAGTGGCGCATGCGTGTGACCGTAAACGCGACAGGTTGTAGGTTGAAAGAAAATGAAATATTAGATATTTTCATTTGCTCGCTCTTGTAACAAAGCAAAGCGCGGCATTGAGTTCTGCTTCTTAACAAGCAATGTCTCCAGAATTCGGAATAAAATGGAGTGGCGAACTGTCTTAATGGGAAAAAGGCCTCTTAACACTAGGTGTCCAGATTATCTCTGCCTGCATAAAGCTAAGCTAAATATAGATACCACAAAATGCAAATAATTTCATTAAATTGCACAGTGCTTTTAGGTGGAGATCCCATTGCATAAATCTGTAGGGATCAGTAATTCTAATGAAACTTATATTTAAGAATGATACATGATAGTAGAATAGATTACTCTAGGGTTGCCTAAAAGAATCCTGCCGCAATCACCTTTAATGAATGTTTTTCGTAACTCGTTTTCGAGAAAATTGCACTCATATATTTTTTATGTGAATCGCACATCATTTGAAAGAAAATCGCATAAGGAATTGTAAAAACAATGGTTGCCAGCTCTCAGTCTGCCGCAAGCCCAGGGTTGCCTGGTTTAAACAGGTCACTTAATGTTAATATTTGCACTCATGTGTATTTTTAATGAATTAAATATCAAATTAAAGCTTATTTTTTTTCTCATCATTAAAACACATGGTTGCCTGGAAAATGACTGCCGCAAGCAAAGGTTGCCATCATTTGAAATATTTTATTCCGATTCCGTTTGACTGAGAATAGACGATGAAATACCCGGTTTGCCTTATGTTTTAAAGTAAAATATTATATAATAGAAGGTCAATCTTAAAATGAATGTTTATTTTAACTATTCACTTGTTAAATGACGCTTTTAATCAAATTAAGTACTAGCGACCCGCTCGCGGCTTCGCCCGCTTATACCACAGAATTATTTACTTAACACACTGAATTATACTCGTGTTTTGATATACCTATTATGTATGTTTGCAGCGCATTGAAGATTTTTTATGAGGAAGTTGTTAAAACTTTAGGTCGCATTTTTGTACCTCCCATAAGAATCTTCAATTGAATGTTTGAAATAAAAACATAACTTATCGATATTTACAATAAAATACTAACTCATCGGTGACTGTACATAGAAGATATTAAAATTAACAATGTAATAAAACTTGGTCAGTTGGTCTGTTTGATTAAATATTGAGTATTAGTTTTATTTTAATCAGCTTCACCCTGTATCCCGCACATAGCAGGTTAGGCAGAGGGAACCTAGTGTTAAGACACTCCGTTCCCCACTTTCTGCCAAATTCTGGAGGCATTGCGTCGGCCTCGACACCAGAGCGAAGAAATGGAAATATACATTTAAGTAAATATTTCATCTCCTCGAGTAGGGATCGAACCCACAACCAGTCGGTTTTACAGTCACACTTCGTGCCGCTGCGCCACGACTGGCCTCAACTGGACTGGACTTTATTTTAATCGGTTCACACAAAGTTAAAACCAGAAACACACTTTATCCCGCCTTTAGCAGGGCAACTTAATGTTAAGGTATTGCGTATAATGTGTGACTGATGTGCGAAATGAAAATATTATTAAACGAAATGAAAATATTATTAAATTATAATTCAATCCTCCAAGTGGGGATCGGACCCACAACAGTCGCGTTACAGTCACAACCTTGTGCCCCTGTGCAGCGACTTTAACAAAGAAGAGAAGAGAAGCGTCAGCGCTCCATTTACGGAAACAGCATATAGGATAAAATATTTTAAACCCATTGCTAAAGAAATTAAGCAAGATACATCAACCGTGAAGTAGTAGGGTTTTTTTTTCATTTCACGATGTTTATTCATATCCATATTTCGTGTGACGCGGTTACGCATAGATACCAATAACGTAAATACATACTACTACAAAAATACTACTAAAATCTTTAGAACTTTGAACTTTGCCGCCAATACCTACGACTCGATTTCGGAATGAGGCGTATGCGGCGGTTTCCCTTTGATAGGTTTATGTGTGCGTGCGTCGTTCTCGACAAATTATATTTTATTTTACAGTGATCATTTTATTATTTATTTTGTTTGAAAAAAATAACTTTTTTATTTTTGGGTTTTTTATAGAGTAGTTAAAACTGTGGTTTCATTTAAAGTGGTGCTGACAAAAAAACTCTGTATAATTGAGCATATTTAATATTTATAGTATTTTTTTGGTTAATAAATACCAATAGTTATTACAACACTTGCGAAGAAAGCATATTTTAGGCAATTTTTAATTCTTATACCTTTTGAAAAACTACCAATATTCTTATAGTTAATAAATTATTTTTTCAAATTAAAAAATAGTCTATGTTTTTCATCATAATGGCGGGAAAATATTCAAAATGTTCAAAATTACACTATAATACCAAATAGTATTGACATTGTAGTGTTGATAGTAATTGAAAATAGTTATACTACAGGAGGATACCTTCATATGCACTGTTTAAACCTGTTTTTATGATATAATGTAGAATAATATATTCTATAGAGGAATCACACATTCTTTTTATTCTTTAACTACAACACGTAAATACATTTTTTAGAGGTTACTCTGTGCTAAGATGGCAGCTCTGTTCCCGCATTTACGGTCCTGATATATCGATATAAATAATATAAATATAAAATATTGGAAAAAAAGGAGAAACGCAATTATATTGCATTTTTTCTTTTTTTCATACTTGAAACTTATTAATAAATTTACATACAATTCATTTGTTTTGAATATAACATTAAGTTCAATCAGCTTCACGCTATTTTAACAGATGACATTAATATATTTGATACTTCCTTAACATGATTATTTAATGTAAATTATTTTTTATATATAAAGTGTTGAGAAAGTTCTCTTAAGAAATATATCTACTGTAAATGAATGCAACGTACCTGCCAATGATTAAAATGTATTGACATCACCGCGTCATCTAAACACAATATAAAGTTTTATAAACTATGAACTCACAATCAGAATTTACTTTCCAAATACATATACAGTAATACCCCGGACTTACGCGGTAGGTGGGACCGAGCGATTGCCGTGTAAGTCGAATTCGCGTAAGTCGGGGTTCAACTTTGCATATAAAGTTTCTTTAATCAGGACCAGAGTTTAAAAAAAAACATAATTTAGAAGAAAAATGTTTAATAAAGTGTAGGATAATAAAAAAAATTACATTGTTATGAATAAAGTAACCTAAACCGGAGTTATTTTGATGTCGAAGGCTTTATATATTCTAACAATATGCCGAGTTAAATTTTTCTTCTTTTCCAATTCACAAATTTTCATTTTTACTCAAAGTCTTACAAAGTCTTTAATTATATTTAGTTTACACTCCAAAGACAGTGCTTTTTTTTTCTTATTATGTTCAAATGACTCATTTTTCGTTCTTTTAGACGACATAATTAGAGATTATAAGTAAAACGCACTGCGCTCGTAAAACAATTTCACGCGGAACATGTTTAAACCTGTCGCAAACTGAAAACTGTGGGCAGAGCGAGAGAGCCGATGCGCGGCAATCAAAATGAAAAACCGTGTATCTCCGAATTCGCGTAAAACGGGGTAGCGTAAGTCGGGATATTACTGTACTTTTTATTGCAGATATCGCCATTTGAGCTAGTCCCGAAAAATATACCTACTTTATTATTTTTGTTAATGTCACCAACGTTAACGTTTAAAATTATAATTATGGTAGACTAAACAACTATTATTTATACTTCTTTTTTTAGCTTCACGCTGTATTCCGCACACAGCAGGGTAGGCAGAGGGAACCTAGTGTTAAGACACTCTGTTCCCTACTTTCCGCGGAATTCTGTAGGCATTGCGTGCTGAGTAGTGAAACTCAACGCCGCACTTTGCCTCGACACCAGAGCGATGAAATGGAAATATAAATTTAAATAAATATTTAATTTCCTCAAGTGGGAATAGAACCCACAACCAGTTTACACTTTGTGCCCCTGTGCCACGAACGGCCTCAATTTACTTTCTTCTTTTAAATTGTGGTTAAATACAATAATCGTAATTTAATTATGTCAAATTTCTATTAACCGACTTCTTAAAAGAGGAGGTCATCAATTCGACTGTATTTTTTATCCTTGTTACCTCAGAACTTTTGACTGTGTGAACCGATTTTGATGATTCTTTTTTTATTTGGAAGCTAGTGCGTCCCGTGTAGTCCTATTTTAATTTAGTTCATTTCCGACAATGGTATCTATGAGAAAATCATATAAATCTCAAATTTACATTAAGTATGTGCGCGACAAATGGACGAATAACTCAATATCAACTCAACCGATTTTAATGATTCTTTTTTTATTAGAAAGGGTACACATAAAGGGTAGTTTGGTGAAAGTTTGGTTAAGTTCAGAGTATGAAATCCGATTGAAATTGAAGAAGTCGATTTTTTTTATTAAAAAATATAATTATGTTATTTTTTCTGGTAAAATTTCTTTGTACTCTATGATAAAAACTATTCTATAAGTTGCATTAGGCTTTGAACTATTACCATGCTAAAAATAATTTAATTTCATACAGTAGTTATCGGTATTTTAAGTAATTTACATTTTTCAGTTTTTATTTTTTTTAAATAAAACTATAATGAAATTCGGAATGAAACCCAAAAAAAATGTACCTTGGGACCCTAGGCTAATACCATGCAAAAATTCATCAATTTCTGTCCAGTAGTTTTTGCGTGATTGACAAACAAATAATCCGACAGACAGACAGACAAGAATTCTGTTGAGTGGTTTTTAAAGGTTCTATAATCGACATATTAACCAACCTAATTTTTATTTTTTTATATCTTTCATGTACAGAATTGACTTTCCTATCCTTTTATTATATATAGGGATATACAGAAAACTATTTAAACATGAAATCATCCTTATTTTTCAAGAGGAATAATGAATCTAAATACTAATGCTCATTTAAATTTTGATTTTAAAACGACTAAATTATCTAATTAAGTAAATGTTTACAAATATCGATCTATTATAAGGTATTAATTACATTATGTTTCCTTAATATAATGAAGGGTGACAATTTTTGCAGATATTTTATTTATTAATTAAGAAAATATGGAAAATAACATTTTAATAAACTCTCTCTCTCTCTCTCTCTCTCTCTCTCTGCGTCCTCTGCTCGTTTGCTTTGATAACGGTTGCCGCAATCTTTTTTTTTCACGCAACTTTTAAGAATTTGGTATAGGAAATAAATATATATGATAAAATACACAAAACCAATTGAGCAAAAATAAATTCAAAGAAATTCCGATAGTAATACCGACTAATAAACGCTATTTACGGTTTATGACCAGAAGTCGGCAAATATCAAGTAGTTGTCTACTTTTTACTATAGATAAATATTTTGCGGCGCGATATAAAGCAAACCAAATGCAATAAAATTATTTTCGAAGTATCAGGGTATTGTTTCTAAATGCAACAAAAGTGCAGATGGCCAAATGAGATGTTTTAGAGCATATTACTTAGTTAGTTACCTTTCGTTTTGGAGTGAAGACGTTTTTACTTAACATGACAAAAATGAAGATGTATGTTTGTATGAAGATAAGATGGAATTTAATAATGAGTCTCCCCAAAAGTGTAAAATTACGTTGTTGTTTCGCCAAAAAATGAATTTTATATACAGTAATATTTTCTTAAATAGTAACACAATGCACGGTTATCACTTACAGTGTTACAAAAAGTTCATTGTTGTAAAACAAAAATATAAAGAAGAACCCCACTCGAGGAGATGAAATTTACTTAAATTTCTGCTTCATTCTGGTGTCGAGGCAAGGCGTGGCGTTGAGTTCTTCCACTCAACACACAATGTCTCCTGAATTCAGCAAAAAGTGGGGAACGGAGTGTCTTAACACTAGGTTCCCTCTGCCTGCCCTGCTGTGTGTGGGATACAGCGTGAATCTGATTTGATTTTTAATTTTCAATTTTTTTCTAATGCAAAACGTAAGTATAATTAATGTTTAATAAGTATAATTAAATTTAATGTTTAATATTATATATTTTTCTCTGACGACGAAGAGAGAGATTTAGAGTTTATAAAAAAGGTAATTTTCCATATTTTCTTAATTAATATTTGATTATTTTAGAGGCCAGTCGTGGCGCAGGTGCACAAAGTGTGACTGTAAAACTGAGTGGTTGT
Source organism: Heliconius hermathena (assembly GCA_013403705.1). Taxonomy (NCBI): domain Eukaryota; kingdom Metazoa; phylum Arthropoda; class Insecta; order Lepidoptera; family Nymphalidae; genus Heliconius; species Heliconius hermathena. Next base: position 126,640 of record JAAIXJ010000475.1, read on the forward strand.
GGGTTCGACTCGAGGAGATGAAATATTTACTTTAATTAATATTTCCATTTCTTCGCTATGGTGTTGAGGCAAAGCGCGGCGTTGAGTTCTGCTGCTTCACACGCAATGCCTCCAGAATTCGGCAGTAAGTGGGGAACGGAGTGTCTTTACATTAGGTTCCCTCGGCCTAACCTGCTGTGTGCGAGATAAAGCGTGAAGCTGATAAAAAAAAATATTCGGCAGAAAGTGGGGAATGGAGTGTCTTAACACTGGGTTCCCTCTGCCTACTCTGCTGTGTGCGGGATACAGCGTGAAGCTGAATTAATTTAATTTTATTTTTATCACCTTAAAATGGATTTAATTTGACAATTTTTAGTGCAAACTAATATCACGAAAATAATGCTAGTCTAGTTTTATAATGTAATTTTGGCGATCTTCACTCCAGAAAAGTCTAGGAAAAGGATCAGCANTGATTGCGGCAGGATTCTTTTAGGCAACCCTAGTGTAATCTATTCTACTATCATGTATCATTCTTAAATATAAGTTTCATTAGAATTACTGACCCCTACAGTTTTAAGCAATGGGACCCTACAGTTTTAAGCAATGACAGCTGCTGCAACTATAATTTTTAACTACAACAAATCTAAAGAAATCTAAAGTTACTGTAAAAACTAACTAACTAAAACGGAATATTAAAGGCGACACTTAATTTCTTTGGATAAAATTAAACAAAATTATATAAGACTTAAGACTCACACTCCACTTAAGTACTAGCTACTGTTTAGGTACAACAGGTTTAATTTCTAACAGTATTAACTTAATTAGGTTCGATGCTAATGTTTATTTATTTCCAAAGGTTCTGGATCAGTTTCCCAAAAACAACAAAAATATATTTTTTTAATTTTATTAAAAAATATTATATTCCGAAAAAATGGTAAATATTTATAGAAATATTATTCTATTTATATTTTATTCTTCAATATTGTCCAGTATCCAACGCATGTACTTTCTTACATCTGTATATGTAGCCGGAAATGAAGAGCCACAAAGCGCCGGGCCAAAGGACACAACACCGTACTGAACGATACGTCGGCTGTTGTTATATTGATCGAGACGCATCAGAGGACCTCCTGAATCACCTTGACATGAATCCTTTCCCGCGTTACCAGCCAAAATAATCCTAATGACAAATTAAATGTACTATAGATTATTGTAATATTTTTTTGCAATTTTTGGTGTACACATATATAAAACAACACATTAGATATAAAAAATAAAAATAAATCAGCTTCACGCTGTATCCCGCATACTCCAGGGTAGCCAGAGGGAACCTAATGTTAAGACATTCGGTTCCCCACTTTCTGCCGAATTCTGGAGGCATTGCGTGCTGAGTAGCAAAACTCAACGCCGCGCTGGTCCTCGACACCAGAGCGAAGAAATGGAAATATAAATTTAAGTAAATATATCATCTCCTCGAATGGGAATCGAACCCACAACCACGACTGGCCTCAACACACATTACATATCGGTACAAAAAATAGGAAAAGCAAATACACATTGAACCCACGGACAGTGAATACTACAATTTAAAGACATTTGTTGTATACAAATATTTTCTTGAGTGAGAATTGAACTTACAACCATATCAGGATAAATATATTATACAAAATAAATTGTAACTATCATCATAAGAACTTTGGAGTAGTCCGATAAGAACGTATAGCTTAATTGGCTTCGGCGGTTTTGCTATATTAACAATTCCTAGCGTTTTAATATCATATTTCCTCAAAAAATATCAGTGGCTTTAAGGCTTTTATTTTTAAGGCTTTTGTTTACTACATTAAATCTACAACATTATAAATGTAACAACATCATAATTATAGCTGTAGAGGCCGCTAAAGCGTGTGACTGGGAATCTCTCCTTAAACGCGACGGTTCTATGTAAGATTCTAGTCACCGACCGAAGGTTCGATTTCGGTTTCGGCCAGTTTCAGCCAAAAAACGTAGTTTCACCCGCTTTTTAACCGAAATGCGTAAATTACTTAAGTAATTTACGTGACACGATACAAATTCAAAACTTATTTTATTATAAGACTTATAATGACATAAGTTTTAAATTTGTATTTAAGTGTTATTTCAAGCTAAACACAGAAAAATATTTTTAAAAGTGGTATACAAATTTTAAATAATTAATTGAATATTTTCACCACTAAGCCATACGTTCCTATCTAGGGTTCCAATCCTGCATAAAATTAAAACTTTTGTACGATTTCAATCCAAAATATTTATAATGTTTTTATTTTTTATTTCATCCCTTCCCAATTTTAAATAGACTAATAGATCGGATAGATAATTGAATTTTATTAAATTGAGGTTCATTATGTAATATTTTAATATTATTATTATATAATACTTGAAATAACAATTATTTGGTATGAAATGACATAAGACAAAGTGAGGATGTTTTAAAATATTTGGTCAATTTTTTTTACTTAATTTTAAGAAATATCATCAGAAACCGGTCATTTTCGGCATGGTAGCTGAGGCTGAAGTCAATTCTGTATAAGACTAATAAATACTAAAAATAATCAGATTAACCAAATTGGCAGTAGTTGTTGAAGACGAAAATTATTAGCTGAGCAGTGAAATCACCGAAAGACCTTATTATATAAGTGAACATTGAAAACAAAATTATTTCATATCATATTATTTCCAAAAAAATTGATTACTAAACTAAAACGAAGCATGGCTAAATGCTTGAGACTCAATCTGTTTCATAGGGTTTCCAAATAATATCCTTTATTAGAGTACGAATTCATAGACCATCGAAGATGATTACCGATTGCTTTTATATTTTTTATACTCAAAGCTGGAAACTTTTGACACACTCATTTAAAAAAATATCAGTCTTATCAGGCTAAATCCATATCATCGGCACTTTAAATGGAAGCCCTTTACGTCTATCTAAATTCCAGTATCGTAAAGATTCTATACAAAATTTACAGACGACGTTGGGCACCCAATTCATTATTTTATTATATATTATTCAGTTTTATGATAAAGTATACTTGGTAGGTTTTTATCTGAAATTGGGAGATCTGTTTTCTTATCGTAAGTATTTTCAAAAATCATTACCAATCCAAATGCCACACTTTTTTTGTTCCACAGCGCAATCAATTGAAAGTGCGAAACGATTTGAGACAAAATGTTAATGTTTTCAAACTTTGTAACCTTATAAAAAATTTACTACAGCTAGGGATAAACCTATCAGATAATATAAAAAAAATTATTACCTAAATATGTCATTTATTAAAATTAAATATGATATTTCATTAAAAAAATTGTATGACTATCTCTAAAACGGTAAAACTAGGGCCCATGCAATATAGGGTAAAAAGAGTTGGTAACGACCACCTTTACCTACTGTTTCAGTATGTCTTTAATTATACAGTGTCTTAAAATGTTTCAATTTCGACCAAAACTTACACCAAAGCCGAAAGTTCGGCGGAAAACCTTATTTCCGTCGGAAACTATTAGATCTCTCTCGTCCCATCCCCCTCGTGGAAATTATTAATAATTTATTAATGAATTCTGATACGCAACATGCAAAGCCTCAAAAAATTAGAAGAAACTGGGTAACGGAGTGTCTTAGCACTAGGTACCTTTTGCTTTCCCTACTATAAACTATAAACAGGATACAGCGTGAAGCTAAAAAAAATGTACAGCAACATTATTACTATAAAGTGTCTCATCTTACCGTTGATTTTCTGTCGATGTAGAGTCTGACCGGACTTGTACAGATACTTTCTTAAGGATCATTGAAGTAGTTCCGGTTTCCGTGATGCCCCAACCAGCTACTAAAACCTTTTCACCAGTGAGCTTTAAGTTGTGATACTGTTTATATATGGGTAGACAAATCGGTGCAACATTTCCTATAAACAAGTTTAACGAAACCAAAATTAAAATTAGGACATATACAGACTGAAATTTGTTCATAAAATAATAAAATTAAAAATGTATTATAAAATATCAGAAAAATTATAATACTTACGAAACGCAAAGTTAATTTCTTCCTTCATTCGGAGCAATGCGATATCGTTTACAACTTCTGGAGTCAGACGAAAATCTTTATGAATAATTGGTTTTTCGACTGCTATGTCCTAGAAAAAAATTACAGAAAAACATAAAAAAGGGCCTAAATTGTATCTCTGGACAAATTGAAACTGTATCTTACAATAATTTTTACCTGCAAATGATCTTCGCATGTAATTGTGGGGTATTCTCCTTGACAATCATGTACTGTACGTATATCGTATTCACCGAGACGGACACCTCCAATCACCTTTTTGTAGACACAGTGTCCGGCAGTCAGTATGTATTTGGAACTAATTATCGACCCTCCGCAGCCAAAGTTTACTGTTTTACCTATGAAATAGTGTACATATACGTATGAGTTATAAGATTTTTAATAAAACCTGATATTTTTCTAGCGATCACAAATAAAAGTTTAAAAAACCATTGAACAAATCAATTACAAGGAATAAAATTTTCGTCGATAGTTAGTTTATATCGTGACAATCATTACATAGTTTAAAACTATAGTACAATATGAAAAACCTAGTTATATTTTAATATAGTGATTTTGTTTTTAACGGTTTTATTGTACACAGAGACATTCAGTTTTGGAAGCTTTAAACGTACATAGACGATTTGAAAATATTGATATAATATAAATATATGTTCAACTTCCCGCCCGATTAGAAACATTAGTAATCCCACAATGTGCCACACACACTGGCAAAATATCAGTATTACATAGTTGATAAACTTTGTTTGTACACGACGTCAGAAATTAAATACAACAATACGGAAAAACCAATTACCAATTGCAGTTTCTTCAATAAATGAGATGAGTGCCATCCAAGGAAACTCATAAAGATCTGCAAATTCTCCTCCAATTATACGATCTTCTAAGTATTTGCCACATTCTTCTGGCAGTAGCCCTATGTTATTGTGATTTGTAAAATCGTTATCATCAACCATTTGAGATGCATGCACCCCCCCTGATATTCTGCTATTCAAAGTTGGATTTGGCAAGGGTTCTTCTTTTTCTACTTCAAAGTCTGAACAACAAACCTAATGATACAATTTGAAACACAATTATAATATGTTACACAATTATAATGTACTATTTTTCTCTTTTTCAGCTTCACATTGTATCCCGCACATGGCAGGCAGAGGAACCTAGGGACGTAACGTTAAGACAGTTCTTTAAGACAGACACTTCCGTACTCCACTTTTCGCTGAATTCTGGGGACATTGGGTGTTGAGTGACGGACTCAACGCCGCAGTTTTGCCTAGAGACCAAAGCGAAAAAATGAAAATGTCAAATATTATATTTTCTCGAATGAGAATTTTATTTGATACTTTAACATTAAGAAATGACAAGCATCTAGAATAAATAATTTGATGGTATATTTAGACGATTTGTAAAGTGGGGAACGGAATGTGTTAACACTATGGCGCTGGCGCTGTTGACTCTACTTTCTCGTTAGTAACTATGTATATACATATGTATGAAATCACCTGAGGTGCAAGACGGTTGCCAACCGATGTCACACCACAAATTGAGGATGTGATTTTTTTATTAATTGTTTCATTCGTTTTTCGAAATTCAGCTAATCTTGCTGCTTCCGGACATGATGGAATAATCATACAATCGTTATATTCTTTGCATATTTCTGTAATGACATAAAGGTTTAAGTTTGTTATAATTTATATTTTGATAATATTTTTGATAACAACTCTCTTGAACTGTTGCTTTTTAGTCATAATTTTTTTTTGTTTAAAGTTTTAGGGAAGAATTAAGACGTTTCTATTTATCAAATTTAGAGAAAATGGGCTACAAGAGTTTGATCATTCTCGTTTTGGTTTTGTAAATATATAATAGAAACTCTTTTGATTTAAGTAAACAATTCAATATACGTATTATAAAAAATAGTTTATGTATTTGAAGTTAATCATATAACAGATAAATATTTATTACAGTGAGTTATAAAACTTAGTCGATTTTGCTTACTGTATATTCTTTAAAAAATGTTATAACTTTTTTAACTTTATTACCGTCGACTTTAACATACTCGTAACTAAATAAAAAAAAATATTCAAATTTGTTACTAGTTCATACACTTGTGAATTTTTCAACAAAACGATTTAAGCACGTTTTTTTTATTATTTTTATAAAAATCACAATTATTACACTGGAATCTACTTTTCTCCTATTTCTGAGCCCTTTTTTTAAAGCTCTTTCACGGAAATAACGTATTATTATGAGAAAAAAGATTCAGTTCTTGTTCTTATTTTTATTTGTTTATGGCGTTCCATAGGTAAGTAAGTAGTAAGTATTTACAACATTTAAATAACGAAATCTAAGTATTTATTTGCACTATGATATATGTACAATGAACATATATGTGTACCTTTCAAATGTATACATATTACATACATAAAAAAAATGATAGATTAAAATTGGACTTTCGTATGAGATTATGAAAAGCACGTCTACGAAGCACGTTTCACGTAGCAACTGAAGATTATGTGTGTATAAAATAAAAAAATTATGATGTAACTTAACTTACTTATGATATTATTTACGATTTTTTTAACAATGAAAGTAAGTATTTAAGAAAGTAAACTGAAAATTACATCTGCAGTTTATAATTAAGAAACCTTTAAAAAGTTATATTACTTACTCTTAGAATAAATATTCCCAATATTATATAAAACTAAGACACTAATAATGGAACACAATTTTTTCATTTTATTTGTTCAATTCTCTTTACAGTACAATTTACCTAATTTAGTATTTAATTTACGTGACACTCAACTTGTATTGACGAGTGTTTCCCGTGAACTGATGAACATGAACAAGAACGCACGAATAGCAATGATATCAATAACCCTCTTGGCCCTTACATTGACCTTTTTATCCGACACGTATGTATTTTGTATGTTTTTAAACTACTTTATTACCTCGGATCTTGTAAGCGTCGGATTTTCGTCACAAAACCTGAGTGTCCTCAGATTTAAGACATTCTAAACGTATCTGAGGACACTTAAAAGGTAATTTCAAAAATACCAACTGTTTGGCGTAAAAATTTCAAAGTAACAATTTCTAAAAAATATTCAATAATCTCAAGACCTCGATGAAAGTGACCTGAAAACACTTTTAATTAAAAAAAAAAACAAAACATCCGACTGCATAAAAGTAAAAAAATATTTTTAACAAAAAAAATCGACTTCAAAAAAAATCGACTCTGCGCGTTCAAGGGCAAAAAGTGAAGATGCAGGCTACCATGAAATATTACCCGATGGCCGATAGTTATTTGCGTCGCACTTCGCTCAAACTGTGCCGAAGCTGGTAAATACCGCCGTCGGCAGGTTGCTCCCGAATATCGAAGGACTAGATTCTCCATGCCGACAGCTTTGTGTCGGCGTGTAGATCCATGGCACTATACGATGCTCCCATGTGGGCAGACTCTCTCACTGCTCGTAATAAGACCTAATTGCGAAAAGAACAGCGGATCATAGCGTTCAGAGCTATTAGGGCTTACCGTAGGGTGTCATGGACCGAGGCTACATTCTTGGCAGGTGAGCCGCCTTGGGATTTGCAAGGTGAAGTGCTTCCTAGAATGGACGGAATCATGTCCGAATAGATATATAAAATATATTGTAACAATCATCTAAGAACCTCGAAGTAGGTTGATAAGAACGTGTAACTGAATTGGCTCCAGCGGTTTTCGTTACATTATAAATTCTTAACGTTTTTATATTGTTTCCTCAAAAATTATCAATGGGTTTAATTTAGTAAACATCTAGTAAAACAATCATAACAACATCATAATTATAATCGTAGAGGCCGTTTTAGCGCAGTGGATCAAGCGTGTGACTTTGAATATAGCCTTAAAGGCGACGGTTGTGGCTTAAATTCCCACTCGGGGGAAATTAATTATTATTTATTAAAAATTCCATTCCTTCGCTCTAGTAACATAGCAAAACGCAGCGCTGAATTCTGCTACGTAACATGCAATGCCTCGAAAAAATCAGCGGAAAGTGGGGAACGGAGTGTCTTAACACTAGGTTCTTTCAGCCTTCTCTGTTATGCGGGATGCAGCGTGAAGCTAACAGAGAAGGCAGAAAGAACCAAGCAATTATAATTATAAAGTGTATCTTACTGTTGATCTAGCGCCTGGCCGAACTTGTACTGATACTTAATTTTTATGTATCATTCAAGTACTTCCCGTTTTCGCTAACCAGCTACTAAGACTTTTTTCTCAGAGAGCTTTAAATATGGGTAGACAAATCGGTGCAACATTTCATTTTCATTTATTTATGTACCACACAAGAAAGAAAATACAGAAAAAATATAATAACAGAAAGAATGTGTACAACGGATAACTTATCTCTAATAGAGATCTTTACCAGAAACCCTTGAATGTAGGAGATGGTAAGAGAAACGATCGGAATCGGGTGCGGTAATCAATATAACTTTACCTACATAAATATACAAAAATATAAATATGTAAATACAATGATATAAAAGAGTTGAAAAATAAAAATTTAAATAATAAAGTAAAAAACAGAGCGAATACTAAAGATTCTAATTGAGGTTAAGGAAATATTGTTTTAATCTGATTTTAAAAGTATTTAGAGACGGATTGCCAGCCAGTATAGTTAGGAAGTGAGTTCCATAAGCGCGCCACCAGAACTGTGAAAAATTTTTCATACAAAGAGGTATTAAATATAGGGAACTCAAGCTTTTTTAGAGTGACAAAGGAGCGTCCAGGTCTCACCCTTGGAAGTGTCAATTGAAAACGCTCTCTCATGTAAGGAGGAGAGGATAACTTTAAAATGTTAAGGATAATAGTGAGAATAAGCATGTTACGTACGCGTAAACGCACAGGAAAGCAATTCATTTGCCTATGGAAATTAGACACGTTATCAAATTTTTCATCATCATCATTACCAAATCAGCCCAGTCAGAGCAAAACTCCCCGGTGCAGGTTCTTTGCTTACCGCCCCGAAGATGAGAACGAAACCATTCAGTGGCAGCAGGAGAGATGTTAAGCGTGGCAAGGATACCAAGTAACACATTAAAGTCCACAGAGTCAAACGAGTTAAAGTCGAGTAAACTCATAAGGTCGCGATCAAAGTTGAAGGCACTTGGATAGACATGGAATTCTACATATATATTATATGTTATTAATTTGTTATTAATATATAAGAAACACATGATATAAATAACGTACTTTCAAAAGCATTGATGATTCTTAAAAAATATTTTATTTTGAGGCCAATCGTGGAGCAGGAGCACAAAGTGTGACTGTAAAACCGACTGGTTGTGGGTTCGATCCCCACTCGATGAGATGAAATATTTACTTAAAAATTATATTTCCATTTCTTCGTTCTGGTCTCGCATGCCTCCAGAATTCGGCGGAAAGTGGGGAACGGAGTGTCTTAACACTAGGTTCCCTCTGCCTACCCTACTGCGAGCGAGATACAGCGTGAAGCTGATTAATTTTGGTTTGAGTTTTAATAATATTTTAAATATATAGATTAAGGATAAAAAAAGAAAAAAATAACCGGGAATCACATCCAGTCAATAAATGAACATTACTATGCGCTTTGTACGCCAACATTCCTTATATTTTTTGCCTGTAATAAATAAGGCGATCTTTAAAATATTTTCCTTAAAGAAACGAGTCTTATAGTTAGTCTTGCGAAGGCCTTCGACGAAGGAAGCGTAAAGTTTATTTTATTTAATTATAAAGATCTAATATTAATAAATCAGAAATGATTTTTAAAGTTATACTTAGTTTTTTAATGTTTTACTTGTGTGAAGTATCTGCGAAAGCTCGTAAGTACACGTACATACATATTATATATTATACATAAAGCTGTATTGTATTATATTTCTGCTCACTTACGGGTACAGTCAACAAACGCCCAAACCAGTTTTTAATGAAATGCAAAAGAAGCCACACAAATATATAAATGATTTATCCATCTATTGTTATTTCTTAATAATCTGTCGTACACAAATTATTATATTAGAATTTACATATTTACATTTTCCACATAAATACAGAGCTATATTTATTAATTATTTATGTTGATGATACTTCAGTAAAGTCAACGTACACTCATAAAGAAACAACATATGTATTTGACATTTTGTGTAATTTTGTTTTAAATTTCAAATATTAAATAATTTTGTATAAGATTAAGGGAAACACAGAAGCATAAAATGCACGGGCGATCAAAATCTATGGTGAAATAGATACTATTAATAAACATAAAACCAGTGTGAGTCGGACACGCCCACTGAGGAGAGTGCAACTTATAAAAGTTGGTAAAATTGTCAAACGAACATATACGAGTACACTCATTTTGTATGAAATAAACTACTAGTTTGTAATTATTTTTTCTATGAACTATCTATAAATTTTAACTTTTTGGATTATTTTTTTGAAAACTAATATGGTAAAGATAAACTCAAAAAAAATCCCACAATAGTGCCGATTAATAAACGCTATTGACGGGGTATGACCATTATCAAGAGCAAACGGCAAATAACAACGATAAAAGATAATAAAATTATTATAAAGATCTATTGTTTCAAAAATGAGATATTTTTGAGCATATTGCTTAGTATGTTCATTTAGTTTTAGAGTGAAGACGTTTTGAGTTAACTTTGATTTTGAAAAGTAACTTTTTAATATAATATAAAGATATTTTTTTATGTTTCAGAAGTGAAAAAAATATTGAATTCTACGATACTTTATATTATTATAAAAATGAATTTTTAATAGTGACATTGTCTTAAATAGTGAAACGGACAAAATACGTGGTTATCACTTACGATCCACTCCCACACGAATGTTTTCCTCTACCCGCCACTCGGGTGACGCGCCCAGTAGGAGAACCATCAACCCTTGGGTTTCTAGGCAATCCTGGTGTAATCTATTCTACTAACAGGTATCATTCTAAAAAAAGTGGCATTAAAAAAACAGATACCTGCAGATTTATACAATGGGATCTTAGGACATAATGTCAACAAATATAAACCTATTATAAAACATGACCCTATGAGCACTGTGAAAAGAGTATCAATAAAAAATTTGCAAAAACGGGAGAGTTTGGTATATTCAGCTGCGTGCACTGCCTAAGCGTTTAAAGTTACGCAACAATCATATATCACCGTATTGTAATCCCTTAAAAGTTCTGAATAAGTGTTAGCGACGGCTAATATCTATCTTCTAGAGATTACCTACAGTGACCACTTTTATGTTTTATAAATAAAAAAAGAAAGTTTATTTAAGAAAATATATTAAACAATATAAAATTAAACCTTACCTTTTCGATTGATTGAATCCATAAGATACTATGTGCACTTTAAAAACATGTACAGTAAAATTGTACTCTGTATTTATATTCAGTTTATAAAATAAATAACCTCGTATTTTAAGCGAGCGAAGTCGCTATTTTCTTATAATTTAGATGAGCTATTTTAGGCCTTCATCAACACAGATCTTTCATTTTAACATATCAATAAGAAAATCTTTGAACATATTTCACTAAGGCCGCATTTCAGTATTTCTTATAGCTTTGCTAGATTTATGGTTATTCATCAGATGTTCCAGACCTTCAATTTCAATAAATCACTGCAAAATATGTATCACGCTCAACAACTTTTGTTAAGTCGGCATTTCAATATTTCTCATAGTTTAGCTGGACTGTTGTGGTTGTTCATCAGATGTTCTGGATCTTCAATGTTTATATGTCAGTGGAACATGCTCATCATGCTCAGCAACTTTTGTAATGGATGAATTTATTTATTATTATAGTTTAGCTGGGTCACTACAGCTCTGCATCAAGAGTGGAAGTCTTCAAAATCAAATATAGTCTAGATCCTGGCCAGGGCTCATATTTACACAATGACAAAAAAAATCTAATCTGTCCAGTAATTCAGAAGATGTGCGTGTAAAAACAGACAGACAACACAAAAATCATAGATTCATTTTCTATTAGTTATGTTAAGCCCCCCTACATTGTATGCAAATGCAAATATATTCAATTTACAGACACATTTGTTGTACTGTTTTGTTATAGTATATCTAAACTGTCATTATTATCTATCCAGATAATGATGATATTTGTTATAAAAATATAATTTCAAATTATTTCTAGCATGCAACGAGTGTGTTTTACTTCGATCGTGTCAGGGAGCGATAGACTATGCGTCCAAAAACAGAAACAATGCTGAAAGTCAGAGTAAACTTAGAGAATCATTTTGTGGAACAGAATTTGTTAATGGTATAAAAGCACCAAAGGTACGAAATTTTTTTAACGTATTCGCCAACACTTAAAGCACATCCATCCATCAGCCTTTCAAAGTCCACTGCAGGAGCATAAGCCTCCCCTAATGCGCGCCACTCCGTCCAGTCCTGCGTCCTTTGAATCCAGTGGATTCCCACTGTCTTCCTTAGGTCGTCGGTCCACCTGTTTGGAGGACGGCCTGTATTCCTTTTGCCGAGACGTGGTCGCCATTCGAGGACCTTTCTTTGCCATCGGTTAAGCATAATATAACATATATATATAAAATTATACCAGCTACATTTTAATAATGTGCAATATTCTTTTTTAACAACATGAACATTTCGAGTTCAATTTTATTTAAGTAGGAACTTAGGAAAAAAAATATTTATTCATAAATGAACGAAATATTTTTTTTTTTTATATCCAGAAATAAATAGTATATGACTTTCATATTAGGTGTGCTGTTCTGATTTTAAACAATATGACAATCGTTGGGCCGATCAAGACATTGAATCTAATGGCGATACCTTGAACAACGAGATTGAAATGCATGAAAATTTGAATCTCCTTCCCGAGTCATGTGGAAATATCGACGGAAACAGAATCGTTGGAGGCAGGATCGCTAATCTCCATGAGTTCCCCTGGATGGCACTTATTTCTCACAAAACACGTGCTAGTTCAGGTGATCATATTTTCTAATATGTAATAATATGCAAGTGTATATTTAAAATTATGTGAAATTTTGTTTAGTTGTATATGCTTTAATGTAAATGATATCACTAGTAAATTTATTCATGACCGCTTTGATCTTTGCAAAAGTCAATGATCTTCTAAAAGATTTTAAGACAATTATACCAAATTTCTGGTTCTTGTAATTGAAGGAAAAAATTATAAACTATTTTTGCTTAAAACCATACACAATAATTATGGTTCAGTGCCGTATAATTGTATCTGTATATTTATTTTAATGACAACAAAAAAATATGAGTAATTGTATAATCTTTGCGACACCCAAATATATTATCAACGTTTGGCCAATCAAACAAAACGTGGTGCTGAGTTTCACGACTCAACACGCTGTCTGCAGAACTCGATGAAGAGTTTACCACTAATGAGAGTAACGCTAGAATACGCATAGTACGCTACATGCAGGATACAGTCTGAAGCTAAAAAACAACAAATGTTAAAATTTACATTCGAGTACGTACATATCCATATACTATATTATAGCTACAGGATTTACTAATTTTAATGTATATTTCTGGATTACACATTTCAGGTAATCATAACCTTCAATTTAAATGTGGGGGTTCAATTATCAACTCAAGATATATTTTGACCGCTGCCCATTGTGTCGTCAATAAAAAGATTGCCGGAGTTCGCATCGGTGAATTTGATATTCGCTCGAGAGAAGATTGTCAAGGAGAATATCCGTACACAGTGTGTGAATCTCATATTCAGGTACGAAAAACTTAATTAAATAAAAATACAAATTTAATTTTGAAAATATGGCGTTGAGTTCCGCCATTCAACACGTAATGTACCAAATTAAGGTGGAAAGCGAAGAGCAGAGTGTCGTACCACCCGTAAATTTACGGGAGAAAGCGAAAAGCTAAAAAAGAAAATTGTTTATAACAGATACTTAACAATTTGTTCTGTTTGTTGTTATTATTTTAGGATATATCTGTAGAAGAGATAATACCTCACGAGCAATATCAACGTTCTCCTATAGAAAATGACATAGCTCTCCTCAGACTCAAAAGACCTATCAATTTGACATTCAGTAAGTAATTTGGTTTATTGTATTTATAAAAAATATATATACTGAATTCTATGTATAGAAAATCCTTAATATTCCTTGAAATCTGTGTGAATGCTGTGCCCATTGTATTGCAGGAGTTCAAAGTAGTGACTGGGACGTGTAGCCCTAAATATATGCTTAAAAGGTCCTTTTAAAATAAGTGTTGATGCTCTCCTATACTGTCCGATTCCCTCTCACTACCTTCCTAGTATCACCTGTGAAATCTATTTTATTATGCATAATTAAATTCCTTATTTAAGTTGCCAGGAATATGATAAAATTTAAATAATAATATAATATTATTTATAGAGAACGCAAAACCAATTTGCCTACCATTACACAAGGAGCTGCGTGTACGCAACGTCACTGGCGGAGATAAGATAGGAACGGTTGCCGGATGGGGGTTGACTGAAACGGGAACAGAATCCGTTATATTGAGAAAAGTGAATATACCCGTTCTATCTGATGCCACATGCCGAGAGTTTTATAATAAGTACGCGATTACTACACTTAATTTCATACTCGTAAATTTTTTTTTCTTAGTGCTAAGAGTGATAAGATTACAAACATTTTTAACATAGAGCTTGGTTTGAACTAATTTAATATTTTAATGATACATCATAAGGTTCTATTAGATGTTTTTAAATTGAGTATATAGGAGGAAACTCCTAAATTCTCAGTTATAATATTTAACAAGGCTGTAAGATTTTTAAATTCCATTATGATTGTTTTATTTAATCAGGAACAATGGACAAGGAAGCCGAGATTTGACCGTAAACAAGCTTTGCGCTGGTGAAGTCAACAAGGATTCATGCAGCGGCGACTCTGGTGGACCTCTCATGCTGGAGGATGAGGTCAAAGGCATTTACAGAATGATTCAATACGGTATCGTGTCGTACGGGCCGAGGCAATGTGGCACCTTATTCCCTGGAGTATACACTGATGTTACAAAATATATTAAGTGGATTTTAGATAATATTAAACCTTAAATAAAAATTATATTTTGTTTACATATTTCCCTTAGTATTTTGGTCCGTTATATGGTATGTATGATTTTCTTCTTTTGTTCGTAAGCATTAGATATTAAAAAAAAATAAAAAGAATTAAACCAACTTCAAAACTATATTTATATGCACAAATTCAAACCAAAAATAACTTGTATAATAGAAATTAATATTTTAATTTCTTCAAACTATACTTATATCCTAAATCAAAATTTATCATTTTGATTTATATATCGTATTTTGATTTACTATATCAGAATGTTAAGTATATTTTGACATAAAAAAATTGTAAATATTGTCATATTGTGTAATATTATTTTTTTTATTAATTATTTACCAAGTGAATTTGACCACAACCACCACACGCAGGCACAAATATGCTTATGACGTCATTGATGACGTATTTATTTTACTTATAAAAACATCTATTCTACTCTTTCCAATTTTCATTCAATCAATATATTCCAATATAGAATTGGAAAGGCGTATTGTTGCCGGTAACAGGGTTAACGGAGCCTTAGCCAGCCTTATTAAAACATTTTTTTTTCAAGATTGAGGATAATGCTGTTAGCCCTACTGGCTTTTACAGCGACACCGCACCGGTTGGGTAGGGAAGAGGGTACTCTGCACTTGAAGAAATCCAAGCATATATGGCTGCCTGTAAGATAATTAAAACAATTTCAAAACTGTATTTATATGCAGAAACTCAAACAAAAACTGAATTGTAGTATTGAAAATAATATTTTAATTACGTCAAAGTTTTATTTGCCATTTTGATTTAAATACCGTATTTTGATTACATGACTACATTAGAATATTATATATATTTTTACAATAAAAATATAATATATATATACATAGTAAATATTGTCGTATTGTATAGACTACTACTATAGAAATATGCCTATGATGTCATAAATGACGTATTTACGTTCATATAAAAATGCCTGTCTTACACTACAATCACGGCTAATGTACTTAGAAATCAAATCAAATCAGCTTAACGCTGCATCCCATCCCGCACACAGCAGAGTTTCCACCACCACTTTCCGCCGAGTTCTGGAAGCATCGCGTGTTGAGTGGTGGAACTCAACGCCGCGCTTTTTTCGACACCAGAGCGAACCAACGAAAATGTAAATGTAAGTAAATATTTCATTTCCTCGAGTGGAGATCGAACCCACAACCAGTCGATTTTACAGTCACACTTTATGCCCCAGCGCCACGACTGACCTCAATGTACTTAGAAGAAATGTATCTAATTATTTGTAATATACCTATTATAACGCCGTAATGTTGTTTCCTGGGCTGAAGCCCACATTGTTAGTACTTATTTATTATGACCGAAATAATATTGATAGTGGAAGACCTTCAGCTCGGCTGAGCTTCGTCTTGTATAATAATTGTATTTACGAGATAGTACAATTTATATTATCGTGGGATTTACCATGTTTTTTAGGTACAGTTAGGTCAAATATTATCAGGTAATATACATTATTAATATTTAATCATTTGGTTTGGTTTGGTTTGTAAGTTATAATATAAACAAATATAATCATATAAGTCTGAGGCCAGTCGTGGCGCAGCGGCACGAGTGTGACTGTAAAGCCGACTGGTTGTGGGTTCGATCCCCACTCGAGGAGATGAAATATTTACTTAAATTTATATTTCCATTTCTTCGCTCTGGTGTCGAGGTTAAGCACGACGTTGAGTTCTGCCACTCAACACGTGTCTTAACACTAGGTTCCCTCTGCCTACCCTGCTGTGTGCGGGATACAGCTGATTTAATTTTTTTTTTAATCATATAAGTATATACATATTACATTTGAGTACTAACTAATACGGGCGTATTAGCGCAATGGCACAAGCGTGTGACTGTAAACACGGCAGGTTCTGGGTTTGATTGCCACCGATATACCGGTCATAATCGTTGAAACCTTACCTCATTCGAATATTTTGTTCCGGTTCTGGTTGACTATGAGAAAAGACGATGAAATGTGCGGTCTGCTCTATGTTTTAAAGAAAAATATATAATAGAAGGTCAGTCTTAAAATAACTGTTCAGTTGTGAAATAATGATTTTAATCATATTAAGTACATACAGAAAACTATTTAAAGATGAATTTATCCTTATTTTTCAAGTGAAATAATGAATCCATGATATTGAGTCTTTGAGGCCAGTCGTGGCGCAGGGGCACAAAGTGTGACTGTAAAATAGACTAGTTATGGGTTCGATCCCCATTCGAGGAAATAAAATATTTATTTACATTTATATTTTCATTTCTTCGCTCTGGTGTCGAGGCAAAGCGCGGTGTTGAAGGGTGGTGGAAAGTGGGGGCTCTCTGACTACACGGCTAGGGATAAAGCGTGAAGTGAAATGTAAATATATAGCTAAATATAGCTAAATCTAAATCTGTTTTCTAAATACTAATATTAATTTAAATTATTATTTTAAAACGAATAAATTATCTAATTAAATAAACGTTTACAAATATCAATCTAGTATAAGGTACTAATTACATCATATTTCCTTAATATAATGAAGGGTGACAATTATTGCGGATATTTTTTTATTAATTAAGAAAAAAAAATAAAAAAAATCATCATATAAAAACTGCTTTATGCACACATAACCATTTACAAAACTCAAGTACACATACCATGATCCAGTTATATAAATATAGATAAATGAGAATAAGGAAAAATAACCGGGAATTACACCCTCTCAATAAACGCTTTGTGTGCCAACATTCCTTACATTTTTGCGTTTAATAAATAAAACAAAAGCATTTTAAATATTTTCCTTAAAGAACAGGGTCTCACAGTTAGTCTTGCTAGTGCCAGTTAGCCTTCGACAAAGGAAGTGTAAAGTTTATTTTATTTACTTACTTAGACCGATATTAACGATACTCTCTGTTCTACTGGCACAGATATGACTTTTAAAATTATACTTAGTTTTTTAGTGTTTTACGTGTGTGGAGTATCTGGAAAAGCCCGTAAGTACACGTACATATATATTATACTTAAAGCTGTGTTATATTATATCTGTTCCCTTACGGGTACAGTCTACATAGGACAAAACCATTTTATTAATTAAATACAAAAGATGCAATATAAAACTAGAAATAATTTATCCATCTGTTGCTATTTCATAATAATTTATCGTACATACGTTGTTATATTCGATTTTTTATATTTACATTCTGCACATGGGTACAATGCTATATATTTTATTAATGACTTATGTTGATGATTCTTTAGTAAAATCATAATATATTGCTACAATACCACGCATAAGGACGTAATCATGACACAGTTAGATCGATGGTCTCTCTTAAAGAAACAACATATAAACTAAACATTTTGTATAATTTTGTTTTAAATTTCATACATTCAATAATTGTGTGTAAGATTAAAGAAAACACAGAAGGAAAAAAAATGCACAAGCGATCAAAATCTATGGTGTAATACTATTAATAAACAAAATGTTTTTTTTACTTTACGCTGTATCTTGCAAGCAGCAGCCAAGGGAACCTGGGAACCTAGTGTTAAGACAGTCCGTGTTCCGTTTCCATTAAGACACCTCTGTTCTGGACGCATTCCGTGTTGGGTGGCGGAACTTAACGCTATTTTAATTATATTATTATATTTACATTTGTTATATAAAATAATTTCTAGCATGCAACAACTGTGTTTTACTCCGATCATGTCAGGGAGCGATAAACTATGCGTCCAAAAACAGAAACGATGCTGAAAGTCAAAATAAACTTAGAGACTCATTCTGTGGAACAGAATTTGTTAATGGTACCAGAGCACCAAAGGTACGATTTTTTTTACAAACAAATGCTGGCATATATACATATAAATAATTACTCATGAGTTAGTTAGTTATTATATATACATATAAATAATTACTCATGAGTTACCTCCTTTAAAACACATGACACATTATAATACTTCCATCTCCTCGCACATCATCTTCCATCATCCATCTGTCATCACCATATTACTGCAATTCGTGATATATTAACTTCGGTTATGGAAGAATGTAAAGCTCCTTCCACTGACCTTAGATGAACACGTTAGCTGGTTTGATTTTTATTACACATCACGGTTTTTAACGTCTCACCAGTTAAAATTGCTAAATCATTTAGGAATTAAACAAATTAAAACATACTTATTTAACACTACTTACACATATTCCACTTAAATGTCATTTGATAGCTTATAGCTTACGCAATTATAAGTTCAGAAAAAGATGATTTAACTAAAAAATGCATTTAAATCACGGAGCAAACTAATTAATACACGTCCTACGGCCACAACTGCCGCTTGTGTCAACCATATATGAAATAGATTATTTTTTTATATATAGAATTAGTATATGAGTTTCGTTTCAGGTATGCTGTTCTGATTTCAAAGAATATGAAAATCGCTGGGTCGATCCAAGCATCGAATCTAATGACGATACCTTGAACAACGAGATTGAAATGCATGAAAATTTAAATCTCCTCCCCAACTCATGTGGAAATATCGACGGAAAGAGGATCTTTGGAGGGAAGATTGCTAATCTCTATGAGTTCCCCTGGATGACACTCATTTCTCACAAAACACGTGATACTTCAGGTGTGTCTTTAAATTTTGTAATTTGTTATGTGTTTTTTAAACATTTTTAAACTTTTATTCCACACTTAGGAAAGAAAAGACTTATTTAGAAAACTTATAAAAATTTTCAATGGAATGGTTTCCAGGAGGCACGTGTTCAAGTCCCGTTACGTTCAAATTTTTATACGTTTTCTAAATAAGTATTTGTTATGTGTTGTTTTGTTGTATATGGTTTAATGTAAATGATACCACCAATGAGGCCAGTCGTGATGCAGCGGCACGAGGTGTGACTGTAAAACCGACTGGTTGTGGGTTCGATCCCCACTCGAGGAGATGAAATATTTACATAAATTTATATTTCCATTTCTTCATTGGGTGTCAAGGTTAAGCTCGGCGTTGAGTTCTGCCACTCAACACGCAATGCCTCCAGAATTCGGCAGAAAGTGGGGAACGGAGTGTCTTAACACTAGGTTCCCTCTGCCTACCCTACTGTGTGCGGGATACGTCTTCAATCATCGCTTAAGAGATTTTAAAACAATTATTTCCAACTTTTGGTTCTTGTAATTGAAGAAAAAAGTAGTGAACTGTTTTTGCTTAGAACCATCAACAATAGTTTATGTAATACTGTATGATTGTATATAAATATATTTTAATAACAGAAGAAAAAATTAAGAGCAAAGGGCTAAGTGATCTTCGATACACTCAAATATATTCGCATCACTTGGCCTGCCAAACAAAGCGCGGTGTTGGGTGCGGCGAGTTTAACACTCTTGCTTAAGTAACACTATAGTTTCTCTACCTACCCTGCTACACACAAAAAAAAACCAATTAAATGTTAAAATTACCATATTTTCGAGTACATATCCATATTACTATATTATAGCTAAATGATTTACTAATTTGAATGTATATTTCTGAATTACACATTTTAGGTAATGATAGCCCCAAATTTAAATGTGGGGGTTCAATTATCAACTCAAGATATATTTTGACCGCTGCCCACTGTGTCGTCAATAAAAAGATTGCCGGAGTTCGCATCGGTGAATTTGATATTGAATCGAAAGTAGATTGTCAAGGAGAATCTCCGTACATAGTCTGTGAATCTCATATTCAGGTATGAGAAACATAATTAATTAAAAATACAAATTTAGTTTTAAAATTGTGGCGTTTCCGCCACTCAACATGTGATGTACCTACCAAATTGTTCTCCATCCTTTGCGTTATAAAGCGAAAAGCTGAAATATTAATTTGTTATAACATATACTTAAAAAACCATTTGTTCTTCATTTTACACATTTATTATTATTTTAGGATATATCTGTAGAAGAGATAATACCTCACGAGCAATATCAACGTTCTCCTATAGAAAATGACATAGCTCTCCTCAGACTCAAAAGACCTATCGATTTGACGTTCAGTAAGTTATTTGATGTATTGTTTAAAATTTTATGTTTTAACACAAAATGTAAGTAGACAAAAATAATAAAATACATGCACAATAGTCGGAAGTTTTAACAAAAAAACGTTTGTCTTTATTTTCTAATATCTTTATATATCTTTGATTTTCTTCTATCGTATTTCCCTATAGAAAGATCTAATGCACAGTTTTACTAATAAATTAATATCTAGTAAGGAATGCAGTTATTTCATAATGTTATTTTTAAAAAAAATTACGTACTGAAAAGATTTTTCTTAAAATTCAATGAAATCACCGTCTGAATGCTATGCCCATCGCATTGCAGGGAAAGGAAAATCGATCCCTTTAAAATAAGTGTTGATGCTCTCCTATACTGTTCGAGCTCCTTTCTCTACCAAACCAAATGCAATATGATTTTTCTTAGTGTCACCTACGAAATCTATTGTATTGGGCGGTATTAAATTTCTTATTTAAGCTAGAACTTACTAGGAATGTAAGAACATTTAAATAATAATATAATATTATTTATAGAGAACGCAAAACCAATTTGCCTACCATTACACAAAGAGCTGCGTGAACGCAACGTCACTGGAGGAGATAAGATAGGAACGGTTGCCGGATGGGGGTTGACTGAAACGGGAACAGAATCCGTTATATTGAGAAAAGTGAATATACCTGTTTTATCGGATGCCACATGCCGGGAATTTTATAATAAGTACGTGATTACTGCACTTAAGATCATAAATTATAAATTCAAATTAAGTTTCAATCAATGTGATTTTTTTCCGTTTTTGCACAAGAGTCTAACATTCTTGTGCAAAAACTACTGCTGCTTAGTTTGAACTAATTTAATATTTTAATGATATGTCATAAGGTTCCATTTGATGTATAATATTAAATCAATCTTGAATTATATTTTATATTAAAATTGAGTACATCCTATGTACTCCTATATACCTTATCAATTATATTGAGAAGGTATATAGGAGTATATATTTAAGAAGTCTGTAAAATATTTATAATTGTATTATTATTGTTTTTCTAAAAAAATAAGGAACAATGAACAAGGAAGCCGAGATTTGACCGTAAACAAGCTTTGCGCTGGTGAAGCCAACAAGGATTCATGCAGTGGCGACTCTGGTGGGCCTCTTATGCTGGAGGATGAGGTGAAAGGCATTTACAGAATGATTCAATACGGCATCGTGTCGTACGGGCCGAGGCAATGTGGCTCCTTATTCCCTGGAGTATATACTGACGTCACAAAATACATTAAGTGGATTTTAGACAATATTAAACCTTAAATAAAAGTTATATTTTGTTTAAATATTCCCTTAGTATTTTAATCCCTTATATAAAATGTATGATTTTCTTCTTTTGTTTTTAATCGTTAGCCATAAAAAATATTTTTAAAAAGAATGAAACCAACTTTAAAACTATATATTGCAATCCTAGATTACACAGCAATTGTAAAGAAGACCATCAACGTTAACCTTGCAACCTGAGAGAAAATTATGAGGACCTTTAAACTCGGAAACGAAGGTCTGCTAAAAGTGATACTCGAAGAAGTGAAAATCGCCATATATGACAATAACAAATTGGAATACCTAAGGGGAAATTCCCCCCATATAGCGGCTTACAGCAGGAAAGATGACTTTGTATACAAAGATGGATAACAGGAAATAATTCCCCACCCAGGTACACAACATCTTCGAACAACCCAATCCTTGTCGTAGCTCGATATACGCTGAGGTAGCGCTGGAACAAAGAATACTTAATACAGCGCTCACCATTCAAATTTCGAACCATTCAACCAGCATCTGGGAACATTGGGAGCCATCTGACATACAATGGGTGAATGGCTTTCCTGGGTTATGGAACACAAAAATCAAAGTCCGCACGATCGCCTCTATTCTGGTAATCTGTGTTGCAGAAAAACCCGCAAGACTTATCGTGAATGAAGCCTTAATGAACCATTTTGGGATAATCGTAATGGCGGCCATATTGTCAAAGCACGAGACACTTACACTTATCAGGATCATAAATCAACTACCATTTATCGACAGATTCAACCTCTTCCAAATGCACTATATTGGCCCAAACCTTGTGACGGCCATCAGTCAAGCGAAGACTGAAGACTGAAGACGCGATACATGGGTGCTTCCATCCCAATAGATTCCCCCAATACTCTGTACCTAGTCCATACACAAGCAAATAAATTGACCTTATCAGAAAAGGATACGGAAGGGGAGGAAACTCGCGAACCCTGACCATCAACGAATCTCAGGGACTTACATACGAGTCTGTAGTAATCATCTAAACAAAGGCCATTAAGAACGCCCTATATACACAAGAATGCATCTACTACACTGCCGCCGAGGAAGACGCTATCGGCAGGTTCATTCGCCGGGCAAATGCAGGTACCGTGACTGGTATAGTAGAAGACAATATCAAAATTGCTACTTCCTACAGAGATAAGGGGGCTATAAAAATATTACGTAACCAATTAACTACACCGCAATAACCATGACCAACAACAACAAAACTCGAATATTGACAAGAAGGAACGCAGACCATTCAAAATATAAATATTCACTTCACATTTTAAACAGAAACCAACAACAAAAACTTTAATAACCAATCAAGAACGAAAAATGGAAGGACGACAAAACTCTGTGGCGTCTAACAAATCATAATAATAAATAAAAAATTAAAAAACTTTCAAAATTATATTTATATGCAAATACTCAAACAAAAACTAAATTGTACAATAGAAAATGATATATTAATGACTTCAAATAAAAGCAGAAATAACTACAAATACACCGCACAAAAGCTAAAAATATAATTAAACCACCACCCTCCTACTACTCGTGTGGGTTTGATTTATATATCGCAGTTTGACTTACTAAAGAGAATATTATGTACATTTTAACAATGATAAAAATATATGTACATGAAGGTATACCGAGTAACATGGAACCTACAACCACCTCATGTGGTGACGTCACAAACGTAAATACGTCGATTATAAAAATATCTATCTTACAGTACAGTCATGACTATAATAGTCACTCAGATAATATATTTAATTATTTATAATTTACCTAGATATTATAACGTAGTAATGTTCTTTCCTGGGTTAAACTTAAAACTCTTATTATGATCAAAATTACATTGATAGTGGAAGTTAACCCTGAGTTTCTCTAGACTCTAACGAGCTCCGTCTCGCTTGATGATTTTGTTTACGAGATCGTACAATTTATCATCGTTGGATTTACCATATTACTAGGTATAGTTTCAAATATTATCCTGTACCTAATATGAATTATTTACAATTAAATATGTTGTTTGTATGAAAAGTTATTAGAGCATTTCTAATTTTTTTTGCCACAGTGTCAAAAACTTGTCCAAAATATTATCAAAAAAATACTTTTTTTTACATAATATCAGATAATTTATTTCATAAATTTTATTATTTATTACAAAGAATTCCTCTATTTTCGGATTTATCTGCAAAATGTGTAAAAATCTCAATAAAGGTGGCAAAAACGTTCCGTTTTGGTACTTCTTATTTCTATATTTTTAGCTATAACAATCGCAAAATTTATGCACAAAATGATACTATCATAAATTATATGATTTATTTTATGACATATTCACAAGTTACGACCTAAAAAAATTACATATAATTTACAAAGTAGTTGTTCAATTTTATTCGCTTATCTTTTACCTAAATTAAAATTAAAGTTCTGACTATATCAAAGATTTGCAAATATAAGCGACCGCATATAATTTTTATTAAAGTTATTACTGTCTTTTAGGTAAAAAAAATCAGCTTCACACTGTATCCCGCACACAGCAGGGTAGGCAGAGGGAACCTAGTGTTAAGACACTCCGTTCCCCACTTTCTGTCGAATTCTGGAGGCATTGCGTGTTGAGTGGCAGAACTCAACGCCGCCGTCTTTTAGGTTTATAACAAATTTCATGTGCTTTTATTAAATACATAGATTTAACACAAGAGATATTATTTTTACAACCTATATTATGTAGATAAAGCGTTATAATTTTACCACTTTACCTAAAGGCATGAATTTAATTCATCAATCTTCGGGCGCTTAAACGTAGATATGATAACCGAAAATGGTGGAAACCATCATTCATTCGAAGCCACCATTTAACATATAATAGAAGTTAAAAATAAAAATAAAAGTTATATTCTAATAATGTCTTAAATAAATACAATGATTTATATTTTATTATTTAATAATAAATAAATAATTAATTAATCTATACATATTTTATTGCTTAACTAAATCTGCCTATACCTTATAACTCATTATAATAAAAATAAATTAATGATAATGAAACGTCGTCCCTAAACCAGAAATATACAAAAATATAATTTAATTATGCATCATTTTAGTTTGTCTGTATTAAATTACATTTATCTTATTGCACGAATTACGAAGGAATATCTCCACGTTCCTCGAAAGAATTTTTCGGGTTGGGCTGATCGTCTTGTTTATTCGTATACGGCTCCTCAGCGGTAGGTTTATTTTCTACAATACTCTTCTCTTGATTATTTTCATCGTATGTTTTTGCTTTATTTACTGGTAACAGTGGATCATTCTTTTTAATGGGTGGTAACAAAAAGAAATCACTATTAATATTTTTGGAAGGTATACTTCTTGTAGAACTTTCAGCCTCCACTGTTGGAGAGGACATCGTGTTATCAAATTTGACAACGGTATTTTTATCAGGTTGCTTGTGATAAACGTTTTTGTAGCTATATTTCGAGGGTACAGGTTCTAAAAACTTCACTTCCTTTTTGGTAGTTTCAGGAGGATTAATCTTTAATTTTGTCTTTTCAGTTACCTCAGGTGTGGTCGTTTGAATTACAGGAGTGGTAGATCTGATTCCAACTAAATCATTTAACGGCGAAAGAGGCGGAGACGATATTTTGGAAGAGTTTAACTTTTGCTTAATAAAAGCAGAATCTTTATACGACGTAGGTACTAAAGGATATTTGTTTACATGCACCTCACCAGTGTTACGAGGTAGCAAAATTGTATTATATGATGCTGGTATAACAGGTTTTTCAATTTTACCTGTGGCGAGTTCGTGAAGTCTATTTTGTATATACAAAGGTCTATATGGTAAAACTTTATTTTCAATGACCATATTACTTAATTCGTCATCTCTGTTTTTTGATAGATTTTCTACAAAAATTGGTTTCTTCTCATTTGACAGCTTCATAGCTTTCAAATAATCGTTATCATTTATTCTATAACCATTTACCTGATATACTGGAGCAGGATATTGATAATTTCTGAATCCCATATTGGTTAAAGTAAAATCTGGAATGGGGTTTACGTAAAAATCATCGTTTATCACTCTATAAATGTTGTTATTAATTATCGGTCTCCGCAGTACAAACCGTCTCACAGGTTGATTATAGTTCAAACCTAATAGATTGCAAATAAAATTTCTTACTGCTAACAAATCTCGTTTGTGTCTTATTATATTTGTAGAGGCAAAGCCCTCACTCACAAACAAAATACTCTGTGAACAAGAGAAATTAAAATTAAAACTTAGTTTTATGATCGCCATGAAGGAAGAAAAACGAACGTAAAATTAATAAATAAATAAACAAATCAGCTTCACGCTGTATCCCGCACTCTGCGGGTTAGGCACCTAGTGTAGGGAACATAGTGTTAAGACACTCCGTTCCCCACTTCCTGCCGAATTCTTGAGACATTGCGTGTTGAGTGGCAGAGCTCAACGCCGCAATTAACAACAACGTAAAATTACTTACCAAAATAAAGAATATCCGCATTTTGTCTTATGTTTTATATTTCACTGTGGATTTGAAATCGATACTAAATGTAATTACAATTCGTTTATGCCTTTTAAATAGTACGTCATTATAACAATAACTTTAAAACACAAAGTAATTGACTCATTTAGTAATTAATAACTTTCTTCAGAGACTTTCTTAGAAATGAAAAATAACTATTATAATTAATTACCTTTAATTCATTTTAACTTCAATAAATTATACAACTTAATATAATTAAACCTTACTACTAATGGAAGACATTTGAATAGAGCCAGATAATAAGTGAACATAATATTTAACTTTACAGAGTTCTTAAAAAAATAAAATATTTTGAGATATTAAATTCTATATCAATCGAATATAGAGTGATATTAAATATTGCTATTTTCTACGAACTAATTAAAGGTAAAACAAGTCTGATATATAGGTATCTACTTATATCACTTAGCTCTAAGACACAAAAATACAGGAAAATATCTACAAAATTATATCGTTTTGAAAGAGTAAGAAAATATTCTCGATACTGTCTCCTATGCACACCAAGGCACATCAGCGTCAAAGACGTGCCGAGGTGGATGAAGAGATGACAGCGAAGAATGAGGCTGTGGTGACCCGTGGAGCAGTTCGCACATAAAGCTTATGTAAGTTATAGCGAGACGTAGTGTTTCGATTCGGGAGAGGCGTTTCTCATATGCAAATGTTGGAACCTGTGAAATAAAACAAAACCGGTCAAGGGTGAATCATATTCGTCCATCGAGGGTTCCAAAATAATTTCGTAATTATAAGAAATATAAGTGGTTGGCAAGCTTTAGTCTGCGATCATATACTAATTCTATATGAAATGAGAAACAAATATAAATTTCTAGTGTTTTTTGTGCTAAATATGACGTAATTGACCAATATCTAACTTGTTCTATAAGTTCATTCTAGCTAAATTTCATAATTGTAGGTCACGGGAATCAGGCACGTACGTTTTGAATACGCAGCAATTTTTCTACAAATTGCGGAAAACTCGAACGTAACGTACGTTAACTTAGAAATAAAGTTTTTTAGCGCATAAGGGACTGAAGAAATATCCGGGGATAAAAAAAATCAGCTTCACACTGTATCCCGCACACAGCAGGGTAGGCAGAGGGAACCTAATGTTAGGACACTCCGTTCCCCGAATCGTTCCGTTCCACTTTCCGCCGAATACTGGAGGCATTGCGTGCTGAGTGGCGGAACTCAACGCCGCGCTGCGCTTCTACACCAGAGCGAAGAAATGAAAATATAAATGTAAATAAATATTTCACTTCCTCGAGTGGAGATCGAACCCACAACCAGTCGATTTTACAGTCACACTTTGTGTCTCTGCGCCACGACCGGTCTATATCCGGGGATATTTGACATTAACTTCAGCTTGATACCTGAGTACGTACGAAGATATAGCAGATACTAAATCTTTAAAATATAATACTAAATCTTCCGAAAAATATTCATTTAAGAAGATAAGTAACATTTATAAAACTAACAAATGCAATAAAACCGATAATAAGCAATGCATACGAGTAGATAAAAATATGTTGATGAGTCAATAAATATTTCCGTGATTGTGATTTCATACACATGGTTTAATTAAATTAATGTTACTATTTACAATAACAAAAATATAATAGTCTCATAAGAGACATATTGCACAATGATATAGGAAAAAAAATATTACGACTACACTTTTTTATAAAAATGTATATGAAATTCTCTTCTTTCAGAACCTACTTGAGATATTAAGATAACTTTATTCTTCACGCCATATTCCACACATAGCAGGATAGGCAGAGGGAGCCTGGGAAACTGGGGACCTAGTGTTAAGGCACTCTGTTCCCATTAAGACACTTCCGTTCCCCACTTTCCGCCGAATTCTGGTGACATTGCGTGTTGAGTGGCGGAACTCAATGTCGAACCTTAACTCGCGGTTTTTTAAGATTACTAAGTGGCGGAATTAAAACACAAAATAAAATATGATCTTTCCTCAAGTGGAAGTGGAACCTTTATTTATAGAGAATACAGTTGATTAGACGCTGTTCCACTGCGCTTTGATAGTCTTTAGTATTAAAACAATTACCTTTCGTCGTAATTTGTCAAAAGCTTCATTCAAGTTAAACATGCGACGGCGTTCACGGATGTTTGCGGCGCGGCGTTGAGCCACGGACGCTACGCGACGGCGCGGCTTCTTGCCCGGCGTAGATCGGGACGAGCCTCTCCCGCATCCTGCTGCCGACCATACTATAATATAAAACCGACTTTGTATAGACATACATCCAAATGTAACACTTTTCTTAGTTCCTCAAAAAGAAAATACAGAAACCTTATAGAATTACTTTGTTGTCCGTATGTCCGTCTGTCAAGAGCATTTACTTTGAGATCGCGTGGATGTATCAATTTGAATTTAATATCTAATATTCAGATTTGCTGTCCCTTGGAGCACAGAAAAAGTCAAGTTTGACTCATATCTCTCTCTCTCTCTCTCTCCCCCCCTCTCTCTCCCCCTCTCTCTCTCTCTCTCCCCCCTCTCTCTCTCTCTCCCCCTCTCTCTCTCTCTCTCTCTCTCTCAATCACTAACGGCACAACATGACTTAAAGTTAACGCAATGACAAGACACAAGCGTTAATGCATCGTTTTTGCTGCACTTTGCATGAAATTCACCGAATAATCAAAACCTATATCGTACTTCCCGTGGACCTGCTATGAACTATGACATTTGGTAAGAAGCAAGAACTTTCAGTACAAATAAAAATAAAATGCAAGAAAGTGAAAATTATAGATATTTCATAAATATTTCGTCGTGGCGCAGCGGCACGAGGTGTGACTGTAATATCGACTGGTTGTGGGTTCGATCTCCACTCGAGGAGATGAAATATTTACTTAAATTTATATTTCCATTTCTTCGCTCTGGTGTCGTGGTTAAGCGCGGCGTTGAGTTCTGCCTCTCAACACGCAATGCCTCCAGATTTCGGCAGAAAGTGGGGAACGGAGTGTCTTAACACTAGGTTCCCTCTGCCTACCCTGCTGCGTGCGGGATACGGCGTGAAGCTAATTTTTTCATAAATATAATTCATTATAAATTTGTAGGGGTATTGCACAATAATTAATATTGATTGGAAACAACATTTGTAAACAGCCTATGTCAGCGTCCTAAATTTATTCGCTACAAATGCAGTTGTGTAATTATTTTCCGCTATTGTTTTCTTTTGTAGCGTATAAATAATCAAATTAAATATATAATAAATGAGTTAAATATAAGGTCTCGTCTCACTAGCACCGCCACGCTGCCCTAGTCCACAAGTTTATAACTGTAGTTTATTTTATACAATATATTTTATATATTTATACATACGTCCACAAATTTAAGTTTTTCAATTCTTATAAATTATTTTTCCGTTTATATAAAATCTTGAAATTGTTACGGAACTCTCGGAATGCGAGTCTGACTCGGATTTGACGTTTTTATATTGTTAATTTATAACAAATTTCTATTCAGAATATTATTAAAAACGTTGACATAAAATAGCTATAATATAAAAAAAAATTGGTTGGCGTTGATGTCTAACTTTGTGTAATGGAAAGTAACGATTATTTAATTTAATATTTGATTGTGTATTCAAATTTATTCTAACGGAAATATTGTTAATATAAATCAAGTTTGTAATAAACTGCTCGTAAGTCCATCCTGAAATACCAAAAGAAAACAAAATAAAAAATTATTAACTAACAATAAATTAAAAAAAATATCTAGGGCAGTTTTAAAACAAATGTCGAGTGTATAAATACATAGATAATTTTCTAATTTTATTATTATCAGTAAAAATTAGAGACATAAAAACTCTACTAACTAATAATATCTAATTTGGAGGAAAGTGGGAAACGAAAGTGTCTTAAATGTTGTGCAAACAACATTAGATTCCCAAGGTTTCCCTCTGCCTACTCTACTGTGTGCGTGATACACCGTGAAGAGAGAGAAAAATAAAAACTCTACTTTTTAAACTTATAATTTTTATAGATTACAATCTATTTTCATAATTTAAAAAAATACTTGACTTTAAATATTTCTTTTAATCTCTTATATATATAATAAGACAGTAAAAATATTTTATCTGTACATTTAGTAATTTTGACTGAAATGGATAGAGGGACACTTAAAAAGAATAATAGAAAGCAAAAAGATTTTTTTTGAATTTCTTGTCTGTCTGTCTGTCGATATTTATGTCTACATTTTTCTTTTAACTCAACTCAACTTAACTACTAAAGTTTGGTTCATCAACATCGGTTCATTAAAAAAAAAGTTACCGTCATTTGAATGAACTCAAGGCATCAAGTTTGCCTGCGAATGTTATATAGCAATCGCGCTGGTAAGATTCCTAGCTAAAGAATGACATTCGAAACGTCTTGGTTATATGACTGACTGTTGATAAAAATATATATTTTTGAAGCACTACTATACAATATTTTATACAATAAAGTAAACGAAATTGAATTGTTAGTGGAGATTACCTTCATAAATCATAACAGTTAAGTATAAATCGTAATTAATTCAACACAGAGATAACGAACGATTTGATCTTCAAAGAGATATCAAGCAAATACATAGATTTTTTGGTTTATTCGTTCGTTTGAAATAAATCTACATAAAAATGCCTAAAAACATCCTTTCTACGTGTACTCTGTAACAACTACATATTTACCAATTGTACATTTAACTAATAATACCTATGTGTAACTAATTGTCTGGTAAAACTGTACAGGAGTTAATATGCAAACATTACAATTTTTTTTACAAAGAATATTATGAATCCAAATCTTTAATCAATAATTTAACATTTAAGGCTGTTTCTGAAGCAGTACATTAAATTATTAAGTGACATCAGCACATTTAACAGAGCTTTAAAAAACATAACATAGGTAAAAAGAACGTAATGTTCAAAAATATATACATATAATAAATAATAAGCTTCATGTATATTTTAAGAATATCAAATATCAACATTGGTCGTGTTTTTTAGTTCGAAACAATCAAAAATTCTTATAGAAATTACGATAATGTCGTAAAAAAATCATATTAGAATATTACAGATTAAAGTAATAAAAAAATAATATTAGAAGTCATTATAGTTGTCAATCAATTCTGCTTATTTAAACAATAATCATGTATTTTAAGCGGGCGAAGCCGTGGGCGGGCCGCAAGTAAATAGTTTAATTCAATATTTTTTTTTTCAGCTTTACGCTGTATCTTGTACACAGCAGGGTAGGCAGAGGGAACCTAGTGTTAAGACACTCCGTTCCCCACTTTCCGCCAATTTCTGGAGGTATTGCGTTGAGTGGCGGACACCAGAGCGAAGAAATGAAAATATAAATGTAAATGTTCTGGCACCAAGGTCCAAGAATGCCTTGAAAGTTTTGTCGGAACGGAGTGTCTTAAAACACTATGTTGCCTGTGCCTACACTGCTATATTCGGGATATAGCGTAAAGCTAATTTCATTTATTTAAATACTTCTTTAAATAGAATTTGTACTCTTAACCATCTGATGTGAGACACACAACAGCTACAGCACAATTATCAAAAAAAAGAGCACATTGACTTTTGCTCTTTAATATATCAATTGTAATATAATATAATTTAACTGGGAAAAACTAACGCAAAGCCGAAGTGATAAACAGATAACCTCAGTATGAGATAATAAATAACCTCGTGTCTAATTGAAAAATATATTAAAAATTACTCTCTACGAGCGTAAATATTATTGTTTTTTTTTCAGCTTCACGCTGTATCCCGCACACAGGATAGGCAGAGGGAACCTAGTGTTAAGACACTCCATTTCCCACTATTGTTATTGTATTTCTTTTATAAAAATCTTACTTTTATTATTTGCAAATACGAAATAACGTTCAAAATGTATAAAGTCAATATTTATATTTTCTATTATAATTAATAACAGAATTCACTATAAACGTGACGGTTGTGCATTCGATTCCCGCTCGGGAATGAGTTATTATTTTACCAAATTTCCCAATTTATTATTTATTTATTTTCCCGCTCTATAACTGCGGCGATGGGTCCGCCTCCCACACACAAAATATTCAAATCGGATAGACAGTTTTTCGTCTGTTCGTCGGTCGTTCGAGTGTTTGATTACTTCTATATAAATTGCCACTGTGATAATAATTATAACCTTCCAAGGATAAATCTTATATTATAAAGAGGCTATAAGTGTTTTGATATGCTGAAACCTGTGGAACTTTTAACATAAAGTACTATTTTGTGGGAACTTTTAGATATTTTAATTACCCGATTTAGATATTTTATACGAAGCAACTTGAACCCTGAAGTAGGCACTTACCTAGGTCGGCCGGCGGGAAGGCCAGGATATCGGGATATGGAACAGGTGCAGGCGGTCCGTCCCACAGCGGCCCGTACGGAGAGACCTCACTACCCTGCAAATTATTTAAAAGTAATTATTGTTGTTTTTTGGCTTGTATTTCAAATGGTACTAGGTAAGAATGCTGCATTAAGATAATATTAGGTATATTTTTAAACATTTTAAAGTGTTATTCCACACTTAGGGACGAAAAATATTTATTTAGAAAAGGTATAAAAATTTATAAAAATTTGGACGTAGCGGGACTCGAACCCAAGCCTCCTGGATAACGACCTGGACCTGGTATACCATAGTTTGCAACTTTACATATGGGCGGACAGAATATAAAAGTGAAGTACCGTCCAGAGACACAGACTTTTCAGCTTTATAATAAGGTAAAAATTCCAAAAAAAAAATCAAAATAATTAAAAAAGCTTTAAGGAGCAATTTACACAATTTGTCAGAGTATAATAGTGGGTTCTAGAGACAACAATAACCAGTACGGTAGATAAAGGAGAGAGAACCGGCGAAAACTTTAAAAATGAAGTGCCTATTTAACTTTTACATTATGTTAACAGTCAGGAATGAAAAATATTTATTTTGAAAACCCGACCGACCGGGTCGGTTTCCAGGAGGCGCGGGTTCTAGTCCCGCTAAGTTCAAATTTTAATACGTTTTCTAAATAAGTATTTTTCTTTCCTAAGTGTGAAATAACACTTTAAAAATGTTAAAAATGTTAACAGTCATTAGTTTTCACGCATGAAAGTTATTGTACTTAATCGTACACAATAACATTGTTATCAAATATGCCTATCAAAAACTTTGTTCAATATTATCTAATATTTTAAGCTCATCTTTCAACAATGCCTAAATTTAAACCTAATGAACTTTTGATAATGAATAGTAGTAGTTATAGAGTATTATTTTATATTATTAATGTATTATTTAAAATTATAGGTATCTACTTACTAGATAAGATAATTAATGGCCATATGGAAGTAAATATGAACTGAGTGTTTTTGCAAATATTATGATTTAAAAAATTTAAACGCATTTGCTACTTTTGAACTATTTATATTAATTTCATTTATGGGATTATTATATAAAAATATTTAGCCGTAGATCCCAAGGCCTCCAGACCTACGACGTTTTAGCAAAGCTAAAATTTTGATGATTATCAGTCTAATATGACGTATGTAATTAAGACGTATGTGCACTCACTAACTTGATAGTGGGGCCCTGTTGGAGATAACGCCAAACAATCCCACACAAAGCAGGGTAGGTAGAGGAAAACTAGTGTTAAGACACTCCGTTCCCTACTTTCCGTCGAATTCTGTAGGCATTACGTGTTGAGTAGCAGAGCTCAACGCCGCGTCTTGCCTCGACATCAGAGCGAAGAAATGGGATTATCAATTTTAATAAATATTTAATCTCAATGGGATCAAACCCACTACTAGTCGCGTTTACATCACACTTTGTGCCTCTGTGCCGCGATTGACCTCATCATAAAAAAAGTGATGTATATTTAAATTTTCGCTAAAATAAGCAAGTTCTAACCGTTTTTATGATTTAGAAGACGACTTACTTCTAATTTCTTATATTTGGCATAATCATTTAGTTTACTCACACGTCAGTCTTATATCAATAACATTCGAGACATTTCGCTTCGGTATGGCCAAGGTTCATAGGATTTTTTATGATGGATCTTAAATTAGTTAAAAGAAGTTTGCATTCTAACATAAAATATAAGTAGTGCCCGACAATCCACAAGAATCAAAAAGGTGCGTCAGGGATTTTATTAAAATGAAGAAATTTTTCTACCTTATTAAGTAGTATGGATTCGTTGGGTCTGGCGCAAGCGCCAG